>JAJIYU010002436.1:0-30565 GCA_030144865.1 Tinospora cordifolia
ATCATATAATAGTCATTTAAAACATGTTTTCACACATTTTTACATTTATTTCATAATTTTTAAAAATTCATTTCCAAGTTGTGTGCGTTTAAAAACTTCGGGGTGTTACAAGTGGGTACTTTTAATTGTAGGCTTGGCTGCGACCATTTAATATTTATTTATTTTGAGATTAAAGTAGCTCTTGCGGCTTATGTTGTGGATCTAACCATTATCTATATCCAGAGATCCATTACATTATCACAAACTAATTGAAACAATCACTATAATGTTCACTCGTGTTATCATGACTCTAATTTCATGTCTCTAAATTCTCATCCATTCAATAGCTTATTGGTTTATGCTTCTAAGTCATCTATTGTTTCTAGGTATAGGATTTGGGTTCATTACATTCAAAAGTCATGATATGGCTATTTCGAAATCTTTATACAAACAAACATGCAAGCAACAATCAAGCATACCATCATACAATTTCACACTAACATAGAGAAATTCCTAAGCTTCCATCCATGCCTTCAAACTCGAACATCTCATACCATCCTTGCCTTGCGACATAGACTTTCACCTAGAAATTTCACTATACCCATACAATTTCACAAATGTCTCGACAACTAAGGCTTCCCAAGCCTCGCTATGCTTAATTGTCCCATTCCAGCTAAACATAGGAAAACAACTTCTTCCAAAGTCGTCGACCATTTACCAAATATGGCACTTCAATCTCTGAGTCCATGATTTCTTCATATCTCTGAATTCCTACGTGTCCCATACCACGTAGAAACCAAGAATACAGGATTATCCCGATCTCGTGTCTTGACCAAACAAGTATTTCATTTTCACACGTTTTCAGTTTCTAACTTATGTCTTAAAAGTTTTCATTTATGATCCACTGTGCCACCCTTGGCAACACCCAAGTCTCTACCTAAAGTCTATTTCCTAAACTTAAGGTCTAAATATCTGGTTGAATCCTACAACCTATATCCATTTTCCAATATCACCTTTGGTACTACCTTTGTGCTCTAGTACGTTCCTTGCCCTTCCTTAAATACCACCACCTAATTTTCTTGTAATAAGTGTGTTCTTTCACGGCGACTACTTGTATGAGCTGGTGGGACAATCTCTAATCAGGCGACGAAATCGAAGTCTGCTTAGCAACCAACCTTCTAGAACGGGATAACCCATCTCCCTTTTAATATTTAGCTTTACTATAGACAAGGCTTACCAACTATCAACTCAACTTATAGTTTTCATATCTAAAAAAAACATTTGAAAACATATATCCTTTTGAAAAACAATCTTTATAATTCAAAAGGATTTTCAATTTCAAAATAGGAGGTAGGCATTCTAAATTGAATCAAAGTAAAGGTCTTACATGGTGAGCTACATCCTAAGCTCCTAATTCATTCAATTAGTCAACTCATTCTAACTCTTGCCTAATACATCTATTGACTGAGCTCTGATACCAACTTTGTAGCACCCCAACCCTGAAATCTGGTCACATTCACCACAACCAGGGCACTTGCCCCTCAACTCGAGACATAATCATATTATGAAGAACAGTCACTCTTGTTTTGCATGCAGTCACTTTGCTTTCACCGTCCAAGCATCGGGACATTGCTATTCCTCATATCATCTCCTGGTGAATTTGTACTAGGTCACATCCCAAATTTATCAGATTCATCAACAGAGTAATTCATAACATGAGTAAATAACAATACTGGGATGATAAACTGAATGAATTAATCGACTTACCATCAATAATAATCAAATGTTGGTCCTAATGGCTGTAGTTCATACAACTAATGATATTTCTAGCCCCATGGCCGACTCCAACAAATAAATTATCATCAACAGATAAATAAACATAATGAATGTGAATGGGACGCATGCCCTACAACTAGTAAGTAGAAATAACTTTCTAATCCTAAGCGACCTCATCAGTAAGGCATACATCCACTACCAATGACTCCTCTTCACTTGTCAATACAAGTGCCTTTAGTGATTACCTGAAAAAGAATTAGTGGGGTGAGCTCAAGAGCCCAGTGGATCATACACAAAACATCTCAAGTATTATTAAACTTAAAACATAAAACATGTGAGTACTTATCAGGCATTAGGCGTTTCATATAGTTCACTTGTTTAGGTTGACATTAAGATCGAAACGACCTTCCTTGGCATTCCCTGTTAGGTTCAGAATATCAAAAGTAATTCCCAAAGGCCATTCACCTATTCAAAATCTTGTTGCAGGAGCAAAGTCTCAACTCGACTATTAGTCCAGGGAGTGAAGTCCCAACTCAACTCTCTGTACTATCTCATTACTACCATAGTAGTATGAAGGCCTGCCTTGGGTTGGGAACACCCACAAAATGCTAGACTATTACCTAAGTATATGCATCACTAAGCCAGTACGTGGTTAACTCAATATCGATATCCAAATATAAATAAACAATGGATCTAACTCAATAGTAGATCATGGTTAGGGTCACACAAGTCATGTTATTACTCACATGGTATTCATGGCATATGTTTCAAACAGTATTAACATTCATGGATAGTACAACATGCAATCGATATCATAAAAGATAATCAATCATTCATGTGTGTTACACACATCCTTAGCATGCTTCTAAACAATCAATATAAGTAAACATTTAATCATGTTTCATATTCAAGCCAAAATAATACTAAAGAGTTTAGGGTATTCATTTTCACCTAATTCTTCGCTCTGCTCCTTTTTAAATCCCAACTTACATAACCAAGTTTCCTTGAGTCCTTGTTGGTGATTGCTGCAAGTATACAATGTCCCAAGTAGTAATAACCGATTGAGAACCGGATATGGTCCTCTGGGAATGGATTATGAGTAATAATCTCAAACTCCAATTTACTAATCGTATCAATTTTATCAAGGCTACAAGTTAAAGGTGATAATGAAATAAAAATAAAATTTAAATCAAAAGAAAACTCTTTTAAAGACTATATTGATGTAACACCCCAATTTTCGGCCAGACCTCTATTCACGTGTTGTCTCACGTGTGGATCGTCGTCCGTCGAAAATTGAGATGCTACTTGAAAATTTTCTTCTGTCAAAAATCTTTTTCTTCACATTTAAACTCATAACAATTAGTTTTCAAGTCAATATCTGGGTAATTGCTTACCAACACAAAACATCAAGAGAATTTCTCAAAATACTCACCGAATTTTTCAATAAAATCATAGATAATGCAGCAAAAATGTTTTACAATTTATTATTAAAATCTAAATTATTAAACAAGAAAAGTCATTTAAAGATAAAAACTGAAACTAAAACCAACGTAAATACATTAAAATGATTTAGTGAAAATAAATAAAACATGACCTCTAAGTCTCCTATCTCGGACAACCCCCCCAATGAGGCATCCACTCAAGCTGTGAGTCTTTTGACGCAAGTTATTATACTCTATGTTCGAATGTACCTAAAAAATAAAGTGGGAGTGAGCTTGAAAGCCTAGTGGATCGTTCCTACACATCACATGCATTATACAGACCCAATCCAAAACATTTCAAGCACTTTCAAACATTAGGTGTTTCAAACATTCATTTGTTTTGGTTGTAGTCTAAGACCGGAAGAGGGTTGAGATGCCACTCGGTATTCCCTGTGATCTGAATCAGAAACATATCTCAAGTAACGCCCAAGGCCGGTTACCTATCAGAGTCACAATTTTGAGAGTGTACTTGCTAGCACGAAGTACCATCTCTCAAGGACTTCTAGCTGTCCCAGACAACTCCAGGTTGAGAATACCTAGGATCCACTTAGTAGTTCGTCGATTTCAAGCAGTGACATATAGGAGATGTCACCTCGGTCCGCTTCAGGCTCGACAATTGCATCGGTACATGGATTCTTAATAAACCATCGTCTTATTTTATTTTTACAAACAATCTCAAACACATCAAGCATCACGTAATTCACTAAAAATAATTTCAATATGCATGTAAGTCAACGTGACAAGGAGCATGAGTAAGCAATAAGATCTAGATGCATATTTTCCTAGTCATGCATGAATCTAAGTGCAAGATGTTATGTTCAATCATGTCATAAACTGATTATGCATGAATCTAAATAATTCATCATACATCACACATCATTCAAATAAACCAACCAACCAATTTCAATCAATTTCCTAACAAGATTCTAATAACCTAGAACTATTCAAACAAATGCTTTGAATCTTAAATCCATATAATATATATGAGCAAGGAAATCACGCCTACCTGATTCTGCAGATCTTCAGGGCTTCCTTGCTTTCCATCGAGATATTCGATACTCTATGATTGTACAATCTGAAATTCAATAATTAATTAAATTTTCTAAGTTTTTAACTCACATTTAATCTTATTCAAAATATTCTTCATCTTAAATAATTTCGAAAATAATTATGAAGTCTAGATATTAGTTTAAACTAGTTTAGAATTATTCTTAAATTTTAGAATTTCATGTAATTAAATAAAACCAATTCTAAGTTCTTCGAATTTCTTAATTTGTCAGTAAAACTTTAATAATTGATTTCGAAGCTTCTACATTTATTCATTTCTAAATAAGTTTACTTAGATCCAAGAAATTAATTTAGAAACATTAAAACTAAATTTTGAGTTCTAAAAATAAATAACTTATGTTCAAGAAATCTTATTTTACTTAAACTAAGATTTTTTATATCTAATATTTAAGCTAAGTCTCAAATTTTTTATTTTATTACTTAAAAATCCCCATAGATTTAAATAATCTATTTATATCATAAATAAATTAGTTACGAACAAAATAAGACTTCCAACTATTATAAGTTTAGTTTTCAGCGCATAAAATTATATTCTTTTCTTATAAAAGATTTTAAACTTCTAAAGATTTATTTATCATGTTTTCAACTAATTGAACTATTAAGTTTTAACTTTTAATATTAAATAAAACTATTAATGTGTTGGAAAACTAATTTTCCAATCCTAATTTATAAGATCAATTAATTTAATTTTATTACATTAATTAATCCTCATGTTCAATAATTAATAAAAAATCTAATATTAAATTTATTTAATTTAAATTATTAAATAATTTTTTAAACTAACTTTTGTAATTACTTTAATTAATTTTTATTTAAATAAGAAGATTTTAATATATTTGTTTTTATTTTATTTTATTTTTATTGCATCTAGTTTGTAAATTTCTAATGTTACTTTGCTTTCGTGTCTAAAATAATCAAAATAAATTTTCTGCTATCTAAAACTTTAAAATCTAAAATGTACCTTGCGCCGTCCTCCTCTCGCCGATCGCGTCAGCTGCAACCTCTTCTAGTTGGAGAATCACCCCAATCAACAAGCCAAAACTCAATTCTATAATCACGTTTCACAATTCATTTCCATGTCCAGCAAATCAACCCATTTAACCAACATCAAACCCAGGCAATTTATTTTCCAACAACTCCAATTTACTATCCAATAACTTAAACACATTCAATTAAATTTGCAGCAAGATCAAATCCCCTACATTCTTCGATCACCACCAGCAATCAACCGCAGCAAAACAGTCCATCAACCCACATACACACACATCGCGGCTTGCCCAACTAAATCAGAAAATATAATCTTTCAAGTCAGGTTCTTCGTTCAACATCACCCAAACCAACAAAATCTGAAGATGCCCCAAATCCCGTTCAAGCCCTAATGCACGCAGCTGCTTTTCATTCTTTGATCTTCGTCTGGCAGCAATAGCTGAAACCAGCAATGCCTGGGGCTTCATTCTTCCAAGTCGCAGCAACAGCAACACCTAAATTTCTGGTGCTTTCGTCCCTCATTTTCGTCCCCAAATCGCACCAGATTTCGCCCAAATCGCCCAATTCGGCCAAGTCGCAGCTCATTTCTCTCTTTTGTGCAACTAAAATGTAGCAACAGCGATTGTGATTTGGTCTTCTTCTTCTTTAACCACGCTGCATAGCAGCTCCTCTCCGTCCTTCATCGCGCGCAGAACAGAGCTCCCTAGAAGATTTACTCTTCTCTGTTCACGATTCACACCGGCAGCAACATTTATCCAAATCGCAGCACAACCGCAACATTCTTCCTTCTTCGTCTTCTTCATTTCAACCCACAAAATCACGTCCCCACTGCTTTGCTTCTTCATTCGTGATTCATCACCCCAAAATCCAGATGTTTTTACCGTTCTTCCTCTATTTTGACGCACTCACAAACCAGATTTTCTAGTTCTTCTTTTAATCCCTCTCCTTTGCTTCAACCGGTTGTAGCAAATCCGAGCCCTTTCCTCTTTGCATTCTGTTTCTTCTTCATTCTTGTTTCCTCTTCTTTTGTTCATCCAACTGCAGCAACAGAAACTTTTGGTTGCTCTGTATTCTTCTTCTTCTTTCCTCCTTCATCTTTGTCATTCCAGATTTTTCTTTTTTTTTGTATTTTTTTTTTCCGGCCAAAGCAAAACAAGGCCTCTTTCTTCTTTTCCTTTTTTTTTCCACAAGGCAAGTTGTTTGTGCGCACGGGTCTTCACACTCGCGTCACAGCGCTCGCGCGAATATCATGTATTATATATTCTATTTTATCAATAACCGAATATTGTGTTTTCTTTCTCATACGACTCTCAAATTTTTAATCTAGCAATATATTTCATCTACTAACTTCTATTTATTTTCTAAGTTGTAATTCTATGTATAGGTTTAAATAAAATAAAATTTCAACTCATTCATTTTTATTATTATGATTATCATTATTATTTTTTTAAAGCATTGTTAATTATAATGTCTATATTTTTATTATTATTTATTTATTATTTTTTCTGCGAATCTCGTATTTTTAACTTTTATTACTATTATTATTATTATTATTTTCATTTTTAAACAAGATTTCGATCAACCAATATTTCTCAAACAATCTTCACCTTTAATTCCGTAATAATTTTGTCGACTAGTATTTATCTTCTCTATTTTTTTCATCTAATTTAAAATTTTAATCCACCAATAATTTTAATGAATCAATGTTTCATTTATTTTTTTTTATTTTTTTGTTATTTTATTTTAAAATTCTCATTTTCTACAAATTAAATATTTTATTTATATTTAACAGCGACGTAGTGCGCTCGCAAAGTTCCGGGGTGTTACAATTGATCAAGTTTATAGGATAGTAAAATCTCATGTGATCCCCCGTTAATTCTGTTCTTAACTATCTATATTGTGTTTTGTAGGTTGGAGCACTTGTCATTAAAACTACCTCCCGGGTTATCTTAACACCTATTAGTCAAGTTCCAAATACCCTCTCTCGAGGCACACTGGAAAATAACTAATGCGGCAACATTTTGTTTATCATGTGCAACATCCTATCAAAAACAACTACCCCCAATCCACTGATCCATCCTGGATTACAATTTGATTATCCAACTATAATACCTGACAATTTTGTACGAATTTTGATAAATGAAATTAAATAAATTCGACTTTTATGACAGTTTTGGATTATAAACTATGTATACTCCAAAGAATAAAATAAAATAGAAAAATGAAATTATTTAATAAATTTTGGTATCCAAAAATGCATAATAGAAAGAAATAGAAATATATATATGTGTGGTATATTTATAAGTATGTGTATGTATTTAATAATGTATATATGTGTGAAAATATATATGTCAACTTGTTTTTATTATTAGGTACAAAATTATTATATTTATTTAATATATAAATAGTTATGTGTATATGTGTGTGTGTGTGTGTATAAAGTGAAAGGAAAAAAAAATCGCGCTATGCGAATTTGAAGAAAATGCCAAATTTAGCATGAGCACAGAGGCACAAAAAAAATGAAAAAAGGAAAATCGATTAAAAAAACAAAAAAGGAGCAAAAACCAAAAGGAAATTACCAAAAAACCTAAAAAAATCCTAAAACACATTGTTCTTTGGAGAGCCACCAAAACCTAACAAAAATAGAAATGTTCCTATCCGAAAACACCCAAAAATTATGAACCTTGCCCTCAGAAGACTTTGTATAAACTCTTTACCCCTCTCATTCTTCTTCATCCCAGCAAGAGCTTATAAGACCCCTCTTGCTCTCTCTACTTCCTTCGTGGCACCTAGCTTTCTTTTTTGAGCTGTTCTACATAGCCAGCAGTGTAGTAGTAATGGAGTGCTATACAAATCTAGTGCTAACAAGGAGAAAGATATGAGAGGAGCTCATAAGGTTTAGAAGGAATTACGTTTCGAGGTGGAAGTGATATCTAGCCTTTATCTCTTTATTTTGATTTAAATAGATCATGCATGTGTGCTTGTATTTTTAAGATGATTGTTGAAAATGTGTTATTGATATGCATGTTTGTTTTGATGTCGTGTCATGATTATGCTTACTTAGAATTTATGAATGATGCATGATATGTATGAACTATCGTATAAATGTTATTCAATGATCCATGCCATGCTCACATGTTATATTACTAATTTAGTCTGATTATTGTATGAGTTGTCATAAAAATAAATAAATTAAGATCATGAACCATGTATTGGTGCGGTGAGGGTAATTACCATGGGTATTCCCAACCCAAAGAGGTAACTAAGGGTCTCGTTGCGAGGGGTTGTTAGTCAAGTGAAGACTTCATCCCTAAGATAGGGCTCCGAATTAAAGTCACTATTCTAAACCTAATGGGGGATACCAAGGGGGAAGTCCTTTCAGTCTTAATGTCAATGATAAACAAAAAAGTGGTTGAATAACTTAATATACAAAAGTGTTTTGACATGCTTGGTTTATTTGATTGAGAATGAGTTAAATGTTTGAAATGATCCACTAGGCGTATAAGGTCACCCTTCCTCTTTAATATTTTAGGAAATTATATGTCAAGGTTATTTGAGAGGTATTTAGGTCATTTTATTTCATTGTAGGGCATGTTGGCCCAAATCGTTTTATTTAAATTTTGAATTTTATGTTCCACAATATTAAATTAAAAGCTTATGCACTCTGAGATTTGAATCAATAAATGATTATAGTTTTTATTTCATAGTGATAGAATTATTTTTTCATTATATATATATATACATTGTGTATAAAGAAAAATACACAGGAAATCTCTTGAATTTGAGACTTAGAAAGGAAAAAGGGTTAATGTAACACGGGCTAGCCTCCTAGGTGGCCCAATGTCCATGAAAGGAAAGAAACGAGGACAACGTGAGTAATTGCACTCTCAGAGCCACGTGGGCTTAGGTGTCGGAGGCGGAGTGTTACACCAACTATTAAACCTCCCTCCCAAGTTAGTAAAATAGTCTAAAATCTTCCTATCTTTGGCCAGTAAATAGAAAACATTAAGATCACAAGAAATAAAATAAAATATCAACATCGATTAATTAAAAACTTGAATTGAATGCTCTTATCTGTCACTCAAGATTTTAAGTTCAGAATCAAGGGTTCACACACTTGAAATTACATCCTAGAATAAAGAATTTAGCTTGACATGATGTAAATAATATAGAAACAAGGAATATAAATAATAAAACTCATACTAGAGAGAGACTTAGATCTCTTCCTTTTCTCCTTGCTCCAATTCCTTTTGCTAAACCTCTTGCTTAATCTTTCCAACTTTAGAGAATATCCTAGAAAGAATGTTTTTCTAGTGGAGAATGATTATCTGCACTCTGGAAAATCGCCCCCAAATGATGCCATCCACTTCCCATTTTATAGCCCAAGTTTCTACTGTTCAACAGTCTGGAACAGTCAGATTACTGTAGTAATTGGTCGTGGTAATTCAGGCTAGACACAGATTCACAATTCGAGGGATATATCAAATCTTGTTTTATTTTGCATTACCATAGTAGGTTACTACGGTAATGTTATAGTTTCGCTCCACTAGACCGAGGTAATGTATTCGATCCAAAATTGTGCATTATGGTTACTGTGGTAATGTAATTGCCTAGATTTCACTCCACTGGTTACCTCGGTCACGAACCATTGTCATGCTTCTCAGTTGGTGATTAGCCCAATAATAAGTTGATTTGTGCCTTTTTAGGTCATTTTCCACCATCCAACCTTTGTGTACTCATCTTAGACCTGCATAAATACTTAAAAAAGCTTTCTCTGGCATTAAATCAAAAGTATAAATGCATGAAATCACGTTAAAACTCTCCTAATATTGCAAATGATATGCAAATGTGTCTATTGATTCTTAAATGCAAATAAAAATGTAAATATACTTCATTTCCTACTTAAACCATGCAAAACACATGCAAAATGTATGAAATATAGTTCGTATGTTGTACAACTTGCAATCCTCAACCATTAAGGATCATACATCATTTTTCTTAGATGTCAAGCATTTCTAGTATTTTAAAATCATACTTTAATCATATCTTAGTTTACATGGCATATGGTATGCAAAGCGGTCATGATAGACATGCATTAGTTTGATTTATACTCAATGTACCATGGTAGGGTAGAGAAACACCGTGGTAATCGAAATCTGTGCATGAAAAGTCAAAATTGGGTTTTGGGATGTGTTACTGTGGTAGGCTACAGCGATAACCTAGGAAGGTTAATTGCACTACCATGGTAGGATATGTTCTGGGCAAGTTTCCATGTCGTTATTGCGGTAGAGTGTATCATTACCGTTGTAACTCGAGAGGAATCTCATGTGTATAGTGCATTACCATGATCACTATCTTGGTAGTCACACAATTTCCAGAAATTGCACTTTCATGTATGGTTTCTCGCTCCTTCCTGTGCATGGCACTTTGATGTACCAACTCAGAACTCAAAATCTAAATCACTATGAGGGATAAAACTCTATACCTTTTTCTCATTCGCTGCTCCTCTTATTTGTATCTTTGGAACAGTTTAAACTCTTCTAGGGTTCTATCATGTTGCAGTGAGTAAAGAAGTGTTTTAGAAATCATCATAGTTAGTAAAGAAGTTTAAATGCTCCTTTCTGTGCATGGCACTTCGATACTCATCTACAAGTTTGTTCTTACTTATAACGCGTTCTGTCACAGATTTGAAGCTCCACAATGCAATTGTTGTCACTATATTTGCACAGTTTTTCTTCTTGTTTTGGTTGGGTGATAGTCTGGAAGGGTGGGTATGGATTAGATTCAATCTAGAACATGTGTGGGAGCAAGAGAATGTTGTAGTAGGTGGCTAGTTTCAGTTCCTGGAAGATGAATTGCGACTGTAGGGTTGAAATGAGAAGATAAGGTTTTTTGCACACTGTTTAACCATATATATCCACGATTACTACGGTAATTCGATTCATTACCGCTAAAACACCCTTTTCCCCAGATCCTTTCACATTCGTAATAGATGACGAATTAATCTCACAGCTTGAGACATTATTACATTCGTTTGCAGTCACTCTTGTTTTCTATTCGAGAATTAAGATATTATTATTTCTTGCATCAATCATCTCATTTTCTAGTTGCACCAGAGCATATTCTAAAGTGCGAAAAGTACATAAATAAACTGGCTTATAAACAAATTAATAATAACATTGGGATTATACAAAACTAAATATGGTGGGTCACATGCCCTACAACTGAAAAATAAAAAATAAAGTTAATTTCCTACAACATCCTCAACTGTGAGGTATAGTACGACTAATCATTATTTTCATGTTACTTGTCAGTACAAGTATCTTCAATGGTTATTTGAAAAAGAGTGAGTTGGGTGAGCTCAAGAGCCCAGTGGATCATGCACATTACATCTCAAGTATTATTAAAGTCAAAAAAGAAAACATGTGAATTGTAGTAACACAAGTTTTAAAGACAAAACAAAACAAAAAAGGAGCGCATTAGGACCGTGTTCTCCAAAATTGGGACTACAGTTTTGCTTCAAATATGTGGTCTTCCTGTGGGACCACAGTCCAGGGGTGAAAACTGTGGTCTAGGGATAAAAAGTTCATAAAATTTTGGAAAGACGTGCTATCGCGATCCAGGATTGGAGTTTTGCGATTATGAACAATGGTAAGACTGCAATCCTAGGACCAAAGACTATGGTATTACGATTGAAGTTTAGAATTGGAAATTCTGTGGTGTTGCTCTCTTTATATAAGCATACAGAACCCTAACTGCACGAACCCATCTCAAAGACAAACCCTAATCACACAAGCTTATTTTGCAACTGTTCCACTAGCCGTCTTTTGTGGTTCTTCCCTCTTCCCCCATGCATCTGAGGCAGTTTGACTCATTCCCTTCCTTCTGTGATCGCTACTCAATCCAAATAACTACACTATTACAAACACTGCAATTCCATCTTAGAGTCTGAAGCCTCGATATAACATATCACAAGGATAACAAAACCATTCGTGAACATCTTTTGGAGACAAATAGACAAGGAATGGTTAACACAGAGGTATAAAACTCTTTCACTGCTAAGATACCTATCTTTGAATCTTAGGCTTGATGTATCGTAGTCCCAACACGAAGGAAACATGAAATGCACGAATGGAGTGCAACTTCCTGGAATACCACGGGAATATTGCAGTGCTGATGTGGTAGCACCCTACACACATGACAACAACCTCACATTACTGTGGTAATGCTAGGAGTATCGTTGTAACATGATAAACAATCTATTTTTGGACTTTTCGTGCACAACATTTTGATCACCACAATGCTGCTTCCATATCGCGATACTAATAGGCTAATAGACACCATGTGATGATTATTTCACACTCTTTTGCACGCAACACCCACATTTGACTTGGAAGTCATTAGATTTAGAGTCTGAAATGTTAGAAATATAATAAATACTAAAAATGGTATTAAATCACTAAAGATTGAAAACTATTGGACACGTAGAGTAACAAAGCAAAGGTTTACGAGGGAGTGAGTGTAATAACAAGTGGAGATGACTATCTACTCTCTCTAATATTATTTTAGTCGCAAATATGATATATGACTGTGTGTTTGTTGTCTTGCGATCTTAGAATCATGCTATGAATTTAATGGTACTTTGTTGCATGATTGCCTACCCATGATATTATGATAGTGTGCCATATGATTTGTTGCCATTGATGTTGCTTATCGAATAACATGATTCCATGTAACCTGATGTACGAGAATTTATTAGCATGTCTTATGTAAACATGAGTTGTGATAGTGATACTAATATGCATGCTTGTCGTCACTAACTGAATATAATTAAGAGTTTAACCACGTATTGGGGCGATGATACAGATATTGTGATAGTAGTCTGGTATCATCATGGGTATTTTCCCACCCTAAGCAGGTGGCTATGCTATTGTGGCAGTAGTTGAGATGGATTGAGGATCGAGTGATACCTCAATTCTAAAAACATGTCATGATGAGGAATTGCCCTTTGGGATGTTATTTCCAAGAGTTCATACATAGAAGAATACTGAAGAGATTCCTTTTGGTCCTAATGTTAACCTAAACAATTGAAGTGTTTTGAAACGCCTAATGATTTATAAGTGTTTGCATGTGTTACATTTTTAACTTTGATAATCTTCGAGATGTGTTGTATAAAATCCACTAGGCTCTTAAGCTCACCCCCACAAATCTTTTTTTAGGTAGCCTTTGAAAACATATGTGTTGATAAGTGGCAGAGATAAATTTTGTAATATTGGTGCCCCTCATTAATGAAGATGAGTAGGAGTTAGTAGATCATTTACTACTTTCAGTTGTAGGGCATAAAACTTGCATTTGATTTATGTTTTTTTTTATTCATTTATTAAACTAAGCCATGGGGCCAAGTCATTGTTGATTTAATTTAGGCCATGGGGTCAGAGTCTTTCATTGTTTATGATTTTGATTTACATACATCTAGTTAACATACCATCCTTATGTTTAATCATGCATGATATTATTGTCTATGTTTTCACACTCTAATGTTTTATGGGATGGTTATGAGAAAGAAAAGAACATAAGTAGTGTCCTGGTTCCTGAATATGGTAAGCAAGAGTAACCGCATCGTTTGATTTGATTCCATCTCTAAGCGAGAGACGAAGACACCCAGTAAGTGTCATTGGTGATAGGATTCGAGGGCTGGGGTGTTACATGAACACTTATCAAGCATTATGTATTTAATAGTTCAATTTTTTTGAGTTGATGTTAGGACCGAAAGGACCTTCCTCAGTATCCCCCATTAGGCCTAGAATATCGAAAGTAATGCCTGCAGGCCAATTACCCATTCATGACCCTATTTTACGATTGAAGTCTCAACTCGACTATCAGTCTCATCTTACTACTGCCACAGAGTTAGCATTACCACGCCGGTACATAGTTAAATCTCTTAATCATCTTTATTTAGTGACTACTAGCATACTCATAGTATGATTATTTTAGATATAAATAAATAACACATTTTAATAAGCTTCACAAGGCACATATAACATATCTTCTAAATCGTATTTGATATTCTTGAATCACACAACATGCTATCAACGCTATAAAAGGCAAGAAATCATCATAACAACTATCAAAGATATCCCTAGCATACTTCTAAACATTCGATAAAAGTAAACAATCAATCATATTTCTTATTTAGAACTAAACTAATACTAAAGAGTATAAATATTCATCTCTACTTTTGATGCTTCAATCCTTCGTGTCATTAAACTATTATTCTGAGCCTTCTCAAGCCTTCAACCTTCTTTCTTCACTGAAGGAGAGAATAAGGAGACTCTTTTTTGCTTGAGCTAGAAGAGAACTAAAAAGAAAATGAAGAAGAGAAGGATAAAGAGGCTCTCTTTCTCTTGAGCTAAAAAAGAACTAAGAAGAAAATGAAGAAGAGAAAAATGAGATGGGATGGTTTGAGGGCAAGGGAAAGAGTGGTATTATAGGCAATTGTCCACATGCATCATATGATTTTGCTTAGTTCATGTGACTTTCTTGCCCACATGCTTCATGTGACTTGCTTGGATAAAATGACATATATATATATATATATATTACAACCCCAGTAACCAAAACCGTATCAATTTTTTTGGGTCTTTCTTGCACTACCATAGTAGACGGTGTTGGTTGCTTTCTTTTGTTTCATGCAAAGTCCTACGTTCTGACTTGCCAATCTTTTTGTTCATCGATTATATGATTTAGATACCATGATTTCATGGATTTTTCAATGTTCATTGCGCTCAAAATATTTTTATTAAATTTATTTTATTTATCAAATTCTGTATAAATTTCTAGTATTACATGAATATCTTAGATTATAGCATGTTTTTAAATTTGAAATTAAAGTTTTGAATTTCAATTTTTGATGTCTATTTAAACCAATAATCTCATGCTCCATGATGTAACTTAATTCCATGACTACTGTAAGATTATACAATGCATCCTAGTTGAACATAATGTACAATTTATATAGAATAATTTCAGTACATCTTAATAATTTATATTATTTATTTGAAGTTATTATTTAATGTACCTGTGTCCCACATGGGTTGATGTGAACTCCCTCAAGTGCTCATCACGAGGAGATTTGAATACTTACTTTGCATTTCACTCTCTAACTCCAAGGTTGCCTCTCCAATTTTGTGATTTCTCAATAAAACTTTGACCAATGGAATGTCCTTAGTCTTCAAACTCTATAATTTTCTATCTAATATGCTAAATACAACTTCTTCATACATTGCATCATTTTACATCTCTATCTCCTCCCATTGAATATTATGGGAGGGGTCTAGCTCATACATGTAGAATGTTGATACATGGAACAGATTTTGTACTGAGGACATCATTTTAGGCAAATCCAACTCATATGTGCAATCTCCCATTCGTCCTTAGATCTCAAATTGTCTAATAAGCCTTGGTGATACCTTTCCCTTTTGTTTGAATCTTTAAATATCTTTGTAAGGACTAGCTCTGAAAAATACTCTATCGCTTTCTTGGAACTCTAGAGGTCTTCTTTGTCTATCAACATAGCTCTTCCGTAGACTTTGGGACATAGTTAATCTCCTCTAAATCAGGTTGACTTGATTATTTATTTCTTCAACCAAGTTGGGGCTAGTAAGTACAGAATTTTCTATCTCTACCCAACATGATGGGGATCTACAAGGCTTACCATAGAAAACCTGATATGGAATGCTTGCCTAATAACTGTTATTATAAGTGAACTCTGATATGTTTAAACACTTACTCCAATTGACCTTAAAATCAAGGAAACATGCTCTTAAAATGAAATCTAATATCTGAATCACCCTATCCAATTGCTTATTAGTTTGAGAGTGGAATGTCGTGCTCATAGTTATTTTGGTGCCTAATTTTCTCTGCAAGCTCTGCAAAATTGTGATGTAAATCTCACATCTATATATGGGACAATGGTTGTAGGCATACCATGCAATCACACAATTTCTTCCACATAGAGTTCTCCCAATTTACTAACTAGGTCTGTGAATCGAATTGGGAAAAAAGGGCTACTTTCGTGAGATGATTAATTGTCACCCACACGATATCTTCTCCTTTTTAATTTTTGGGTAATCTGCTTGCAAAATTCATCTTAGTTTTAATTCGCTGCGATTTGGGTATTGGGAGTGGTTGTAGTGAATTTATGGGTTTCCAATGGCCTTTATTTGTTGGCATGTCAAATGCTTAGAAACATATTTGACTATATCTCTCTTCATTCCTCTCTACTAGTAAGTCTTTTAGAGGTTTTGGTGCATCTTATCACCTCCTAGGGGGAAATGTATATTTCATTTGGTTTATCATCTTTCTAGTCTATCCGTTTTTTGACACACACATGCTGTCGCCTAATCTTAATATACCCTCGACATCAATTCTAAAGTCACTGTGCTTGCCCTATTTGACACCCCTGTAAGATCTATTATCCACTTATCTTGTTTCTATTCCTCCTAAATCTGCTTTAGTAGATCTAGCTGACATGTCATTTTATAAAAAACTGTTTGTTCAGCCTCATCCTTCACACCCAAATTACAACTATCAATCAGTTGATATGTCTGAGCCTTTTTTTCTTCTATTTTGCTGAACGTGCTATTTAGAGCATCAACTTCCACGTCAGTCTTCTTTGGATGATAATGAAACTGAAAGTCATAGCTCTTTAAGAATTTCATCCATCATCATTGTCTAAGGTTAAGTTCTTTCTCGATGCAAATGTACTTCAAAATCTTGAGGATTGAGTATAGGTCAAATCTCTCGCCATACAAGTGGTGTCTCCATATCTTTAGGACAAAGAAAATTATTGCAATCTATATATCATGAGTTGGATAGTTATCCGCATGAGTCTTAAGCTATCATGAGGCATAAGTGACAACCTCTTTATCTTGCATTAGTAATATACCCAAACCATTCTTAGATGCATTAATATGGATAGCATAACCAACTCTATGTGTTGGAGTAGTCAACATCTACGCTGAAGTCAACCTCTTCTTTAATTCCTAGAATGGTATCTCGCATTGGTCTTCCCAATCAAACTTGATCCCTTTCCTAATTGGCTTAGTCATAAGTGTTGCTAAATTGGATGAACCATTTATAATACCTAGCTAATCTCAAGAATCTTCTGATTTTGATAACAGTTTTGGTTTGCTTCTAGTTCATGACTAGTTCAACCTACCCTAGGTCGATTAATATTCCATTTATAGAAACAAAGTGACACAAGAACTTGACCATGTAACACCTTAAAATTTAAATCATTTAATTAGTTGCAAATTAACTTTGGTAGACCATGGAGTCAACCAAAGTTAAAGTAGGTCAGATCAATTATACTAGTGTGTGAACTGAGAAACTTTGAAAAAAAATTTTGAGATCCAAATGGCCAAATTAGACAATAAGCTTCATGTCAAAATGCTCAAAACGCGAAGAAAAATCTTTAAAAAATGAAAAATTAGAGAAAAATGTTAAATCAACCATATCGACGAGTGGATTGAAAAACTTGAAAAATTATTGTAAAGCTAAAGTGATTGAATTTGGTGATGAGCTTCACATCAAAATGCTAAAAAAACTAAGAAGAATTAATGAAAACTATAACAAAAAAAAAAGCAGAAAGCGTGAAGACCACCACCGCAGTAGTGACTATGTGAGTGAATACCATAACGATGATGTACTGGTAGTACCGCAAAAATCTAAAATTCCTTTGTCTCAGGATTTTTTTTCTAAATTTGATAGTTATCCTTAAGCTACCCACACACTAATATTTAGAGGGCAATTGGCATGTCCAAGCCATGCCAAGATCTCACATAAAGAACCATCCATGTGCTCACAATCATGGGTCAAACATACCTACTACAGCATGACCACAAGCTGCCAAGTAAGCCCCATGCCCACACAATACACCTACAGTTTAGCCCTCCCATAACTTTACACCTATGCATTATTGATCCCCAAACAACAGATAAGAAAGAAAGAGAGCTATTCTCTCTTTTTGGGAAGAAAAAAAAAAGAGACAAAGACGTGAAAAAGAAAGGGAGAAAAGAGAAGAGAGAATAAGTAGGACATGTGGCTATTATTAGGAGCCATTAAAGAGCTTTTAGAAACATCAAAAGGCCATTGTAAGTATTTCACACTCCTCATTCAATTTCATTTCACTATGTGCATGAAATATCACACAAAACACATACTATTTTCAATTGTTGAAAGTGTGTTTCTCAGCTACTTTGGGCCAGATTTGTGTGAAACCAAGACCAAGTGAAGCACCACACTTAAACATCAGTGGAGAGTGGCCATTTCCATGAGTCTATAGCTTTAAGAAGGACCCAAATCCATGAAAAGTAGGCTAGGAACTAACCTCTCAAAGATAGGAGGTTTGCTAGTTAAAAACTAAGATTTTGAACCTTATAACATGTAATACCCCAGAATTTTGTTGAATAATAAAATAAAAGAAAATAATTCAAAAAAAAACCTTGAGAAAATCATAACATGTACAATCAAATGTACGACGGGTCGGTAAACCAAAACAAAACACAAAATATTACACATAATTAACCCATTGGTTACCGCGGTAATGGATTCACTACCACAGTAGTGTATCATTTGCCCAAAAAATCAAATAGAAATACTGCACTCTGGTTACCACAGTAATGCAATATCCCTACCATGGTAATACGTCAAGACCTGCATGAAAAAGATTTTATAAAGTTTCCAAAATGATTATAGAATGTTTCTAACTCATGGTCAACTTCTAAAACCAATAGTTACTAATATTTGTGCATGGGAAGCAAGTAAAATAAGTTTAGGAAAGATTTCAACCAAGGAAACAACCCAAGAACTTCCTAAACTCATCCTAATTGAACTCTATATAAACCTTGCATGAGCACTCCATTCTTCCCACTCAAGCAAGTACGAATCACTTCTCTTCTTGCTCTCCTAGCCTTTTTCTTGGCATTATTTTGTCCCCTAGTTTTTCCACACAACAACTATAGTTATAGGAAGAAGAAAAACCCATAATTTTGCATCACAATAGCAATAACACACTACTCGACATTATTTTGGAGAAACCAGAAGATTCAACAAATCCAAAGAGTTATTACAACCCTATCTAAGTCTCAAATGCATGGTTCGTAGTCTAAAAGTTGAGGTATTAAGGTTCCAAGATCTTAAGAACACAAGGGATGAGAGAAAGTTCCCCAAAAACCCAGTTTTTATACTAGTTACTACTATAGTGATCAATGTTACCGTGGTAGTGCCTTCGTCTTCTGTGTGTTTTGAGAAATTTACTTTGACTATCACGGTAGTGCATCTATTTTCTACAAAACCCACTAGTTACCATGGTACGCTACTGCAGTAGTGCTCTACACTTCTAGATTTCCACTTTTGCATTCTGATTATTAATATAATCCTTCTTCCTTTCATAGTACCCAAAACCAGGACTATATTAAGACTTATCTAACATCATTTTCTTTTTCATTATCTGTTATATAGGATAAGGGACCACTAGAATATGATTCCAGAATGTTAAAAACACCATGATCATAAAAAAAAATAATGCATTAAATCTTAATCTTCAAGATTGAGGGCTTAAAGAGGCTTGAATCAACACCACAAGGAAGGAGCTAGGCATCAAAGTTGGATATGATTTAACTCATTATTTTGATTTAAATAGAATATGCATGTAGGATTGATAGTCTAGAAAAGAAAGATGCCTTAGATTGAATTGAATGTTATATTTCATTGAATGTCCATATTATGTCTTGAATATGCATGTTTAGAGTTGCATGATTAATGATACATGATATGCAATAACATGATACCGTGTGATATAACATGCTTATGATATTTACCATGCTCACATGATAATTCAAAGTTTATGTCACAATTAAATATAAAATGGTTTGGTTTGCGCTTAATGAAAGATTAATGAAGAATCGAACCACGTACCAGCGCAATAGTCCATAGGGGATCACTATGTGTGTTCTCTAGATGAAATGATGGGTGTATCCCTAGTGCTCGGAGAAGGAAAAATGGGTGTCTCCCTATATCCCTTGGAAATTGGCATAGAATTGTCATTTTTTGTCGATGTGAATACGTGGAGAGAACACTGAGGTTAACCATTTCAGTCTTAATGTCAATCAATAAACAAGTTATTGTTTAAATTACCTAATCTATGAAAGTGTCTGACATGAATGTTTCATTTGATTGGAATAATGATTTAAATATTTGGGATAATCCACTAGGCTCTTGAGCTCACTCCTTTTTCTAACATTTTAAAAAACTAAAGATCAGAGGTGTGTGGATAACATAGACTACTTTCAAAGTTTTCTTTTTTAGTTTTCTCTTAGTCAGGCATGTTGGCCCTAGTTTCTTTCATTTTACAGTTGTTTTATTGAATAAGTTCAAAATTCATTATACCCATTGAATGTTGAAACTAATTTTTCAAATAATGATAATTATTTAGTTCATTTAAAGATCTCAAAGTGCTTTATGTGGAATCTATGTGAGTTTATATGTCACAGGAAGTTTCATAGAATTAGGATAGTGAAAAGAAAGAAAAGAAAGAAGAAAGAGAAAAGCTAACGCACCGCCTCTCAAGTGGCCATTGATGATGCTTGCACGTAACGTTAACATGTCAGATTGATGAACTTGAGGGCATCTTGGCAATTGCGCCCTTCGAATCAAATTTCTTGGGCCATGACGGGGAGGTGGAGTGTTAGATGACCACTCATATTTGGGCCCATCTTTGGACTATGTTTCAATCATGCCAAACCATGACCCTTACACCATTGGCAAGTATTAAGAATGAGCTTTCAAATACACCTTTGTGACCCAAATGAAACTCTATGGACTAAGAACCAAGTCGTTGAAGTTGGCAACTCAGGATTGATTAATGGGTGACTGCCAACATAACAGTCAAGTTTAAAGCCAACTATGAAAAAGTAAGGGCCAAGTCTAAAACAATGTGGACCAAATCAAACCAAATGGCCATGACCACCAGATTCCTCATCGAGTATAGTATAAAATTGCCTCAAGAATCATATAAATTGGATACTTAAAGCCTACGAAATAGTCAATCAAAGTTAGAGTGTGCATTTGCGAATGTACCAACTATCGAGGTTGTGGACCTCAATAGTCTAGTGACTAATCCGGTAACCAGAACAAAAATGTATTTTCTTTTTTAATGCAAACTACCATAATAGTGCATGGCATTACTGCGGTAACCAGAGTGAAAGACTAAAATTTTAACACACTTTTTCATGTAACCTTAATTAACTTTGGGAGGACAATGGACTTAATGGGTCGACTTTGACCAAAAAATAGGGTAGAATTGTGACTTCAAGCCCCACACTAAATGTAATCATTCATAAAAGTGAATTGCCACATGAAGGCTAAAGAACGCTTGTCGGACAATGATACCAAACCTTATAAAATTAGCCTATAAGGCGGGGATAATGATGCTTTTACTTTCTCTCTAATTTAGTTGTGTAGATTGCAGTTGTGATTAATGACCTAAGGTGTTGTCGAGAGAGATGTCCTAATTGAGTGTTGTTTACTTATATGTTGAATCATTGTTGAATTGTGATTTTGTGTGCTTCATTTATTGTTTGAAGTATGAATGGTTTCGTAACATAAATATATATTGTGCATGTGTCCATGATAGACCTTAACACGTACTTGCCTAGTTAAGAGTGCGTGGTTTAATATGAACGCCATCATTGAGGCTAATTGATGCATGAGAATGGTTATAAGGACACAAAATACATACTTCAAGACAATGCACTTATATCTAGAATTGTGCATAAAGCGATGCTTAGTATGATAAATGATTGAATAATTATGAATAATTACGGCATGATGAATGTGTTCATGATGTATGATTAAGTTATTGTTTATGCATATTGTGAAATGAGGCTAACCACAACTAAGAAGCATAAATTAAAATGAGAATCCACATCTTGGGGTGGTTGACCTTAGGAAACCCTTGTTAGTCTATCTGATAACATCTCTCGTTGGAAATGGAAATGCTTTGTTTTTATGAGATTACGAAGGAAAATAATGATAATTTAAAATGAATTTCAAAAAAGAAACAATTTGTGAATGAGATCGAGAGTTACTAGAATTATGTCACGTATACTTGATAGGGTATCCTAGATAAAGGAGAGCCCCTAGGCAGTGATGGCACAAACTTCTTGACCAAAAAGAAGAGTGGCGCTCTTCATGAGGGCATTGGATCAGTGGGGGTACGAGGACTACCTAGGGTTGGCCACCCTAGTCGTAACCAAAGGTGAACAAAAGTCAATGTTTGACCGCCTAATGTAATAAAAGTGTGTGCATGATTGTTGTATCTGTTGACTAATTTAGTTAGATAGTACAATTGGATGACCCACTAGACTCATAGAGCTCAATCCCTCCTTATTTTTCAAATGCAAGCACATAATGAAGGACAAAGTCCATGATCAAGTCCAATTTCAATTGATTTGAATTGTATTAATCTCTTAATCTACGTGTAGAGATTTTTGGTACGCTTTGATAGATAGGGTATGGAAATGGATGGGCCCCACCTATAAGGGAATCCCTCGGACATTGACAATAACGTGTTGTAAAAGTCTATTTTGAGAAATCAATGGTATTCCATTTCTTTATTTCCTTTCCAAAAGATTTGAAATGTTATGAACTTATTCAAATCTAACCAATTTTCCAATAATAAATCTAAAAGATAAGATGAAGAAAGGATGAGATAAGACAAAGATAAAAGAAAAGAAGATGATTTAACAACTGTTAAACGAACAAAAGTTTTAAACTGATTCTAACCATTAAAGCAACCAAGAATTTTGAGGACTTGAAGGGAGGGGGTGTTATAGATTTGATATTAGAGCTTAAGCTCTAGATTTGTGGCAAGAGAAACACATAGCTCTAATACAACTTTGGTATCAATGCTTAGCCTTTGGATTCATGACAGGACAAAACACATGGCTCTCAAATAGCTTTGGTATTAGAGCTCAGGCTCTAGATTCGTGGGAAGATAAAACACATGCCTTGGAACAAATTTGGTAGCAGATATGTTGAAGCTAGCAATAGAGCACTTAGGCTTAAGATCCATTTGGGTAGACATTGGGCTTCTAAAATGTTAGGATTTTCCTTTAGCTAAGAAAGGAATGAGAATATGAGTTAGTGGGTCAAGAACATAAACTATTAGGGCATAAGCTAGAAACTAGAATTGATTGAGCCTTGATTGGTTGGATCCAGGTCAAAAAAAAACCTACATTCCTAGTCTCCACTCAAGATGGGACTTGTAGAGATTTGGGGATGTGGGGGAGACTCAATCTCGAAGAACAAAGAACATGGATGGTGAGTGAGTAACAACATTGGAAGAGCTTGTGATCATGCATCCCCTCAGGATGGGACTTGCAGATGTGTGAGAATTTGGGAGGCCTTAGTCGTTGGGACATCTGAGAAATTGTTTGGGTGTAGTGGCAATCCTCTATTGATGCTCCACCTGATGGATAATTTCAGAATGTGACTTTGAAATCCAAAGGAATGAATTGAAGCTTAGGCTTCCACTATGCTAACATGTTGTTGATTAATTGTTTGATTGATGAAAATACACATGCTAAATTATATGTACATATATTGAACCAAAAAAATCCTAAAACTAATGCGTGATTGTGTCACATGTGAATATGTAAGATGAACCAAGGAATCAATTCCTCCTCAATGGAACCTAGCAATCAAAGACTAGTAGACACTCGAGCAAATTGAGAAATTAGAAATCCAAATCTAGGATCACCCTAGCACGAGAGTTGCAAAAATATAAGTTTACATGGAATGTTGAATAATAAACTGACGAGCAATAATGTGAATAAAATTGCATAAGAACCACGACAACAATACACTTGAAAGAAACTAGACTAACACTTTTAAGAATATGAAGAGACAAGGAGAAAGAGATTTAAAGAAATGGTTCGAACATGATTCTAAGTGAATAAATAAATGAAGATATTAAGAAATAGAAGGAACAAATGAATGTTACCAAGATCCCCAAAGAAGATGACAAAAACTATGCCCTAAGATTCATGAGGAGATGTAAAGGGAGGAATTGAACATTACTAATCACCCTAAGCATACTAATCAAACATTTCTAATCCACAATGAAGATATCAAAACCATGCCACCACCACAACCCCAACAAAAACCCTCACACGATCAGATGAAGGAGTAGTGCTTCTTGCGTAGCCAGGAAGGGCACCAAGCCAAAAATTGCCCAATTCATCAACAATCACACCAATGAACATGAGTTAAGAGGTAGGCTCCCTCCTGCCAGATCGAAGGAAAGAAGTTAGAGAGACCCAAATGTTAAAGACAATGTTGTGCATGCAACCAAAGGGGCCACCTAGGCAAAGATTGTTAGACACCACTATAACTGGAAACATAGCCTCAATCACGACCATAAGTAGCCAAAGCCCTATTCACTACAGAGGACCAATTAGAAGAAATGAATTCTACATCAAACTAGGAAGATGAAAGCTAAGTGTCCAATAAAGAAAAGTACGAGTCATTGGACAAGGGTGAGAAGGAGGCATCGTAATATGGAGTTGATTAATTGTATCACCTTTTGTATAACAAATTGAATGTTTTGTAATCATGATTAAAGGGTGAAAGAGGATGTAAACAGTATTTTAGATTAATCTAATGGCCAAGAATAAAAAGATCATCATATGGTATTTCACATTACAACTTGATCCTAGTCATTACTTTCTGGTAAAGATGATGAAAATGAACCCAATGTGAGACTAGACACAAGTCAATTGATTTACGACAACCAGATTACACAATTAGAATAACCAATATTATTTTTAACGGCAAAAATGGGGATTAAATAACTAATATTGGTTACCAACGCTTTTACTTTTGGGAAAATTAAATTCGAGATTTTCTTGTCACCTAGAATGAGCTACATTGCTATCCCACTTTTCAAAATGATACCAGTTGAAGTAATTAAGTCAAAAGCATAGTTGAAGGAGTTAAAAAGGGAAAAGCATCAATGAGTCAAGTGATTCACCTTAGGAGCAATAATATTATTTGTGAAAATATAAGATAACTTAAACCAGATCAAGAATAAGCATCCATTCCCAAAGATTGGGGACCAATTTAATTGATTGAAAAAAGCCGCATAATTCTCCAAGACTAACTTGGTTACGTAACCATCAACTCAAAATAGAGGACGCTGATGTTGCAAAAACATTTTCTCATATAGGGCGCAAAGACTTCAAGTTTATGGTAATTTCATTTTGTCTCACAACTGCCCTATAGCCTTTAGGAACCCAATGAATAGGTTATTCCTATCCTACCTAGAAAGATTAATAGTTGTGTTCATGAATGACATCTTAACCTATGCAAGGATCTCTAGGGAGCAAGAGGCATACTAAATTATGGTACTTGAAATGTTGTAGGAACATTAGGCATACACCAAATATAACAAACATAGGTTTTGGGTGATAACCAAAAAAAAAATCTTTAGGGCATGCCATTTCTGAAGAGATGACAATGAACACTATAAAGATTAAAGCAATCACTGAATGGACCTCAAATAGTAACAGAAATAAAAAACTTTTTAAGGCTTATAAGATACTATAGATGCTTCAATAAGAATTTTTTCAAGTTGGTCGAACCCACGACCAAACTAACAAAAAAGTTGTGAAGTTTGGATGGGATGACAAGTATGAATGTCCTTCTAAGAAATTGAAAGGGAGGCTTACCTCAACATCCGTATTACACCCACTTGAGTCAGCTATGTCTTGTACAATGTGTTGTACTCATGCAAGAAAGAAAAGTGGTGGCTTACGCCCAAGTCAAGTAGCCAAAGATGAATAGTTGAGGGAAACCATACTTGATGAAGCTCATCAGGCCAAGTACCCCCTACACTTGATAAAAGAAAATACACATCACAATATGAGGAAAATCCATAAGTAAAAGGGAATGAAGCAAGACATCACTAAGTAGGTGCCAAAGTGATTGACAAATTAACAAGTAAAGACCGAACATCACAAACCATTCGGTTTACTTTAACCCTTATAGATGCTCAAATGGAAATGGGAGAACATCGCCAAAGACTTCGTGATAGGACTCTCCAGAAACTCAAAGCGTGAAGATATTGTATGGTGATTGTGGATTGGTTAGCTAAAGTGGCTTAATTCTTACCAATATGGACCATAGATCCAATCCCATAAACAAGGGGAATTGTATGTGAAAGAAATAGTAAGGTTGCACAACATCTCACCTCCCAATTCTAATAGAGCCTATAAAGAGAGTTGAGTACTAAACTCAATATGAGCATCACATTCCACCCAAAGATCGATGGTCTATTTGATAGCATAATCCAAATTATTGAAGGTATGCTTAGAGCATATGCATCAAATTTCAAGGGGAATTGAAGTAAACATCTATACTTTGTGAAGTTCAAACACAACAACTATTAGGCAAGCATACATATGGCTCATATTAACCATTTTACAGAAGAAAATGTAGATTGCTTGTATGGTGGGCTGATCTCGAGGATCGGGTATTAGTGGGACTAGACATGATCAAGAAAACCAATGCAAGGTCCAGCTAATCTAGAAGCACTTGAAAACAACACAAGACAAGCAAAAAAAACTATGCATATCATAGACCCTAACCTTTAGAGTTTTAAAAAGGAGATAGAGTATTCCTTCAAGTTGGCCCAAGAAAAGGCATCAAAAGATTCAATGTGAAAAACTAGTTGGCTTCACATTTCGTTCAACCAATCAAGACCATTTGGTGAGTAGAAGATAATGCATACTGTTTCGATGTGCCAACAAACCTCATTTTTAAGAGATAGAAAAAGTGATTCATGAACATTCATATTCATAGTATAAGAGGATGTAAATGAACATTTACTTTTATTAAAATATTTGTAACAGAAAATAATTTATTCTCATGTCTTGAGTACATTCTAGGTAAAAATCTAATAATTCAAACACCCTTAAATCGTCTTGTCACCATAATAAAGGTGCTAAACTACATTTACAACTCAGTTTTAATATAATGACTACATAGCTAATTTTATAATATACATAGTATGCAACCAACAACTAAATGATATAATTACAAAGTAATTATTATGCATTAGAGGCCATGAATATGATATTATATTATTAAAATATATATAAACTTAGTATTTTATTCTAAGAACATCTCCAATGCAAATGAGATTCGATGAAATTAAGGGTAGCAATTCGTATCATAAATGAGTAGTGTAGTAAACATATATGACCCATATATTACACACTCAAACCCAACTCATTTATTAATCGTGTCAAATTTTCAAACTTAAATCCGACTCGTTTATTAACCGTGTTATAATCGTATACCTGTATATAACTTATTTAACTTTTTACAATCAGTTTTTAAAATTATTTTTATAAAAATATTAATAAAAATATAAAACATATTAAAAATAAATTTAATTTTTAAAAATCATTTTTAAAAATAATAAAAATTATATTATTAATTAATTTTAATTTAACTTATTTATAATATGTCTTTTAACTTATCCATAATCGTGTTAAACAAGTTAATTTTTGGTTTAATAAGTTAACATATTTATGATCCAAATTTTATTGGTGTTTAATCGTGTTCAATTCATTTTGACCTAAACCATTTATTCTAAACCCAAACCCATTAAATGTGTATTGTGTTTAGGTCAGATTATCATGTCGTGTTACAAATTGCTACCCCTAGGTGAAATATCTACATTATTTAGACTGGATAGACATTAAACTAAAAAATGTATCTCTAATACTTTTAATGAAAAGCTAATATGGTAGAAATAAAGATAGACATGGTCAACAAAATAAACTACTTTTGGATGGTCATGTTGATAGATAGTCAGTAAAATAAAAGAAAAATTACAAAAAAATAACAAGTCAATACTTCAAAAATTAAAAACACAAGCAATTTGCGTTTGCATTGAAAATTACTTTTTGACTTTAATCTCTATTAAGTACAATTATGTATTATCTAGAATGTGCATCCTCTCCACATTGATAATTTGACTTTTTTCACTCCACGTTGATAATTTGACTTTTTTCATGAATGCGTATCTATATTTAAATGGGAGATGCTTTAAGAAAATGCTAAAAAGACTGCAGTAATTGCAAAGTATTCTACACTAATAAATAAATAGATGTACATTTCAAAAAATGTATCACTCATTTAATAATACTAAATGCCATAATTTGGAAAAAATGCTATTGTAACAGTCTTTTTAAGTAGTTTTCTTCATTTTATTATTTTTATTATTTTCCTTGACACCACCTACAAGTCCTTTAGCAAAATGTTGAATATTTTTGCAACTACTTATGTCTCGTAAGAACTATCATAAATTTTTTTAGACAACTAATTCAAAATTTTCAATCGGTAAAATTTCAGTTTGTCAAACTTACTAATGATAAGATTAAGCACGAAAAAGAAAGAGGAAATTATAGAAAATGTCAAAAAAAACATATTCACAATAACATATACCCTTTTTTTTCATAAAGTTTTAGTTATAAAATATAACTTAAAATATTATCAATTATACTAGAATATTTTCGTAATCATTGTTCTAGGCGACTATGAACCAACCAGTGAATACAAGAAGCACGCGATTCTATTGCACTTTTTTCTTCATTGTTCATCTTCTTCTTTACTCCTCTTCACTACTGCAATCGTTCCTCTCGTAATACCCCAAAATATTATCAAATAATTAAAATAAAATAAAAAAATTCAAATAAAATAAAATTTGAGAAAATCATGGAATTTGTGATGTAAAACATATACAAACAAATGTATGAAGGGGTAGGCAAACTAAAACAAAACACAAAAATTCACAAATGACCAATTCACTGGTTACCGCGGTAATGAAAAACACTACCACAGTAGTGTATTCCTACCTATAAAGTCCAACAAAACATTGTCTTCTATTTCCTGTTGTAGTGCCTTCTCACCAGCTATTGCGGTAATACAAATAAAACATGCGCAAAAAGATTATGTAAAGTTTTCAAAACGACTATGAAAAGTTTCTAACGTGTGGGCATCTTCTAAAAACACCACTTACTAATATTTGTGCATAGGAAACAAGTAGAATAGCAAAGAAAAGTGTTTAGGAAAGATTGCTACCAAGGAAACAACCCAAAAAACTTCCTAAACTCATCTTCATTGAGCCCAATATAAACTCAACACGAGTACTCCCTTCTCCTCACTCAATCAAGTGCGAATCACTTCTCTTCTTACTCTCCTAGCCTTCTTCTTGGCAATCTTTCACTCCCTAGTTGTTTCTCATAACAACTATAATTATAGGAAGAAGGAAAACTTAGAATTCTACATCACAGTAGCAAGAACACACCGTTGGGCATTCTTTTGGAGAAGTCGAAGGATTCAACAAATCCAAGAAGGTATAATGACCCTATGTAAGTCTCTTGCATGGTCCATGGTCTAGAATTTGAGGTATTAGGATGTCAATGTCATAAGAAAGCAAAGGATGAGAGAAACATACACATATTACCAATTTTCGTGTTGGCTACCGTAATAGTGATCATAGTTACTGTAGTAACGCCTTCATTTTCCTCTGTTTCTGCAAATTCTTCTCTAATTACCATGGTAGCCTACCACGGTAATGATAATATTTTTCTAAAAATTTATCTGGTTACCGCGGTAATGACACTACAGTCTTGTAACACCCACTAGTTACCACGGTACTCTATCTTGGTAATGCATGCATTACCTCAATAGCTTACCTCCATAGTGCTTATGCACTTCCTGTTTTTCACTTTTTCATTCTGATTATTGTGGTAATCTTTTCCTCTATCGTGGTACAGAGAACTAAGACCATATTAAGACTCACCTAGGGTGATATTCTTGCACAAGTAAAGACCATATTAAATAGGCATCATTAGAATATGATTCAAGAATGTTCGAAACACCATGATCATAAAAAATAATGTCTTGAATCTTAATCTTCAAGGTTGAAAGCTCAAAGAAGGATTAGAATGACGATACCAATGACAAGAAAGAACTAGGGCTCTAAGGTGGAGATGATTTTTAGATTTTAACTTATTATTTTGATTCAAATGATATATGCATGTGTGCTTGCTGAGGCTAAGAATATGCCTTGAATCTATATGTTATGCTTTGAGTGATATATATATATATATATATATATATATATATATATATATATA
>JAJIYU010002437.1:0-30306 GCA_030144865.1 Tinospora cordifolia
CCGGAGAGAAGTTAAATCCGAAGACATCCGAGCCGTATCAGCAACAGGTCAGCAGTTATCAACGAAATTGACATTGCTCACGTGCATCTCATGTAGCCTTGAAAAAATAATATTTTTTGCTTTTAGATCCGTGATCGGCAATCGCCGCAGACGAGGCTGACCTTAAAAAATAAATAAAAATAAAAGGGGGAGGGTCATGAAATAAAACTAAAGTAACATTTATAAATATAAAAACAAGAAGAATATAAAAAAATTAACTAGACAAAAAAACTAAAATATAAGTGATAAATTTTGCTTTTTGTTTTAAATGTTTGAATAATCACGACTATCATTTAATATTATATAACTCCTAAATTATAATAGTTATTTCATGTAACCTATAAGATATTTATCTTTATAACTACCATTATATTTACGTATTATACAAATAATATTGATCATCTCATTATGACTAGTAGCCCATATAAAGGGGTGTTTACCTTGTAATTGGTGTGCCAAGGTTAAGATCCAACCTCTTATCAAAAGAATGACACATTCTCCCTCATTTCTATTCTCTCAGGTTTGTGTTCTTATTTTCTTTATTTTTTAAGTAATTTTTTTTATTTCATAACATGTTATTAGCATGATTACATTCTTAATAAAAATATCTTAAAGACCAAAGAAACAAGAGTTTCGAAAGTAAAAGCTTGAAGATATATTTTTAATTGTTGAGATTAATTTTTATTGTATTATTTGAATTATACTTATCTTTTGTATATATGAATAATTTAATATAAATTATATATAATGTCACTGAGTAAGAAAGTATACTCTATAGTTGCATCTTGTATGATCTTATACATAAAAAATTAAAAGTCAAATTGTGACAAATGAACATTTTATTTAATATAGTTAATTATTTATACTCTATTCTTAATTTTTATAATACAAATAATACTATAAGTTTGAAATGATAATAGGTAAGTTTTGTTAGAGTAAAGTTAAACATTGAAAGGGAGATGAGTTATCCTTTTCAAGGAGGCTGATTATATAAGAAGATTTTGTCTCACTGTTCTTTCTCTGGAAGTTGTCCTACTAACTCATATGAATAATAAATTTTGTAAAGAAAAATCAAGATGTGAACATTTAAAAATAAAATATTATTCTTAGTGTTAATGATATACATGTATTATTTTTTATTATAATTTTATTACAGTTATATATGTGTGTTCATTTGTAAACTATATAGAGAGGTTAAAAGTATAGATATTTAATATTTTGAAAAAAAAGTAGATATATGTAATACCCCAAAAATTTTATAGAAATTTTGATAAATTTAAATTAAAAATAATTTAAGCACAATAGACCTTGGAAAACTCATGAAAATATGGTTTAAGAGACATTTAATCAATGTGCAAAAGAATTAGCAAATCGGAGCAAAGCACAGAACTTCGCAAAGTAACCATCTACTAGTTACTGTGGTCATTAATAGAATTATCACAGTCATTAGACTGAAACCCAGAAAAAATCAAAATCACAATGTTTTGGTTACCGCAGTCATTAGTGTGATTATCACGGTAATCCAACTAAAACACAAAAAATAGGGTTCTGATTACCACGATAATCCTTCAAGTTACTGCAGTAATACGTGAATTATATTTGTATGAATAGTGCGCTGACAAACCCTAAATGTCATTTATACCCTACATTCGAACACCTACTCCCAAGCACCAATACTAGCTGCCAGTAATCGAATTTTCTTCCCTTCCTTACCATTTTAGATTGATTTTTATTCATTCAAACCCCTCTCTACTAGTTTGTAAACTTAGATCCGTGAAGGGCAAGCTTCACCAAGAAGAAGATTCGTAGAAGTGTTGCTCCAAACGTCTTATACTTAGGTAAAATTACAAAACCCACTCGAAATCTTGAGTTCTTACCATGAATACATTATTCTTCAAAGCATAAGGGATTTCAGGGCTGCAGGACCTTGTTTTGGTGAGAAACGAAGAAGAAATGCGAAGAGCCTTAAGGTATAAAGACTTTTTTTAGTTCGATATGTATTTTTAAGCTAATTGTGCATGTATTTGAGTATTAAACACATAAGAAAAACACGAGCGAGGCAATGCACACTAAAGCATTAAACACACGAACCCACTAGTTACTGTGGTAACTGACTACTGACCGTTGTTATTAGAGGAAAAAATGGGAAAATGTGTGCACCTTAGGATAGCAATGATAGTGAACCATTACATTATGATTTAAGAGACCTTGAGAATGTTTCAAACTCATGTAATGTGGTTTTGAATCTCATAGATTGAAAGACAAGGCTTAATACGGTGCGAAACAAAGGCCCAAGGGAACGAGATATAAAGGTGGAAGCAATTACCTTACTTTCTAGTATTATTTGAATTTTAATACTGAGCATGTGGTATGTTTACATTTCTTGAATGCCTAGAAGCATGTTAGGATGTGTTTATATAATTTGTGAATGACATAAATGCATGAACGCTAGAATAACATAAGCTATATGTCCATGTTTGGTGTTTACAATGCTTTATCACATGAGATGATTATTGTGTTATTTATGTTTCAATAAGATGATTAGAATGATTACATTATTGGATAATGATGTGTTATATATGATGAATTGATACACATGCAAAGATAAATTGAGAATTGAACCACGTACTGTGCCAATGGTCCATGGGGGATCACTGTGGGTGTTCTCACAATAAGGAATGATGGGTTTGCCCCTAGTTCCCAATGATAGAACTATAAGTGTGACCTTAGTTCTTTGGTGATGGAGCAATGGGTGTGACCCTGGTTCACGAGTTGGGTGATGGGTGTAACCCTATCCCATTGGAGCCTGACATATAGTGCATTTTTCTCATCTCTTTCGATATGATGATGATGAGCAAACACTAGGGTTAGACCCTACGGTTCAATTAACTATTGTTAATAACTAAATGTTTGAAACGCATAATAAATGATAAGTGTTTGCATGTTCGATGTTTGATTTAAATAATGTTATTGATGTACTGTGTAGGATCCATTAGGTTCTTGAGCTCACCCCACATCTTCATTTTAGGTGACCCTTGAGGCGGTTCGTGTTGATAGTACTACATAGTACTATAGGAGCTGCAAACCTTGTTGTTGAAGTGGTTATTAAAATTCTTTTGTTGGGTAGTTAGTTTAGCCTAGGTGTGTGACCCTTCATATTGGTTTTGAATTATTAATTTGTCCTTATGGTTTAGACTTCAACCACATAGGCCATGTTCGAATATTTTGGTTGGAAACTTGTCCATATTTATATAAATTCAAATGTATAAGTTAACGAATTAACTATTGATGATCGTTGCATACTTTCCATATGTTACTTCTTGGTAAGTCCAAGAGTTTGATTATCTATGTATATGAGTTCTGGTATATCCAGTTGTTATTTAATGATGAATTGAATGTGAGAAAAGTAACGTCCTAGTTCTCGGCGGATGATATTTGTGCCAACATTTAATGGTGCGTCTCTCCACATGTGACAAATGTGATAGAAACTAAGGACTTAGAACTGGGGTCTTACAGTATATATCTATTTCATTAATATTATGAAAGAGGAATGATTCTTATGAATTATAAGTATTAAATTGTAGATTTTGATGCATATGCAAAATAAAAATTATTTTGATTAAAAAATTCTCTTTCAAATGGTATTACACATTTCATGTAGTGAATGTTGGAATTATTAATAATTATTGATATGAAAGTGAATATAATTGCTATAATACTTTTAAAAAAATATATTACACTGATTGATACAAGAATAGTTATCATACTATAGTGGTTATTGTTTTCAAATAATTAATATTATTTTACAAGGCATAAAGAGATTGCAAATTAAATGAGATTATTTTTTTAATTAAAAAATAACTTTAAAATGATATTTTTATCTAAATAAAAATTGTGATTTTAATTATTTATTTTTGTTGAATCTATTTAGCTTGATATAATATTTTGTTTATATCTCATTCTATATGAGAAAACTAAGTATATGATTACAATTTAGGTGTGACTTCAGAATAAGAACAGACGTACCTATATGCCATAATGTGCCAAATGGATCTCTTATGTCATATAAGGGATGAACAAAAGCAGGATAAATGAATAATTGATTTGACAGAAGGTGTTAAATAGAGCAAACATCCTTATTTCAAAATTGATGTCAAGGACACATTAAGAATGGGAAACAAAATCTATGTCCTGGAGAGTGGACATGGTAGAAGAACCATACTAGATGAAGTTCATCAAACTAAGTATACTATGCATCCAAGGGGTGATAAAATGTACCAAAACCTCAAGAAAACATATTAGTGGAGAGGTATGAAAAGAGACATAGCTTAGTATGTCTCTAAATGTCTAACATGTCAGTAGGTAAAAACAAAGCATAGAAGGCCTATTGGGATGCTACAACCACTCTTAATCCGAGAATGGAAGTGAGACAACATTGCCATAAACTTCATTAGGGGTCTACCTAGAAACTAGAAAGGGGAAGACAGAGTGTGGATAATTGTAGATCGACTCACAAAGGTAGCTCATTTCCTGCCCATCCGATCTACATATTTAGTTGGAAAGCTTGGAGAACTCTACGTCAAGAAGATAGTGAGGCTACATGGTTTGCCCAAAATTATAGTGTCAAACAGAGATTCTAGATTCACATCTCAGTTTTGGAAGAACTTGCAAAACGAACTAGGCAATAAACTCACCATGAGCACTCTGTTCCATCCTCAAATTGATAGGCAATCTAAGAGGATCATACATATACTAGAAGACATGCTAAGAGCTTGTGTCCTTGATTTCAAGGGAAATTGAAGCAAATACTTGCATTTAGCAGACTTCGCTTACAATAACACTTATCAGGCGAGTACAAAAATTGCTCCATACGAAGCTCTTTATGGCAGACCCTGTAGATAACAATCATGCTAGGCCAATTTTGAAGACCAAGTACTTACAGGGCCAGACTTGGTGCAAGAAATAAATGACTAGGTTAAACAAATTCAAAAGAGACTGGCCATGGCGCAAAGTCGATAGAATAGCTATGCACACAAGAAGAGAAGACTTCTATAATTCCAGGTTGATGATAGAATATTTCTGAGGATCAACCCTCAAAAAGGGATCAAGTGTTTTGGGATCAAAGAAAAACTACCATCAAGATTTATTAGTCCATTTGAGATATTTAGAAGAATAGGTGAGTGTGTTTATGAGTTGGACCTACTGAATAGAATGCTCATGATCCACAACGTGTTCCATGTACCAATTCTATAGAAATATGAACCAGATCCCTCCCACATCATACACTAGGAAGAAGTCAATATCCAAGAGAATGTCACTTGCAAGGAACCAGCGTTTAAGATATTGGATTACAAGGTGCAGAGTCTCAAAACCAAGAACATCCCTTTAATCAAGGTTTTGTGGAGACACCATGACCTGGAAGAGGCAACTTGGGAATTGGAGAGCGAAATGCAAAAGAAGTCCTGGACCTCTTCACCAGGAGCAGCTAACGAGATTGCATCGTTGTAACACCCCAGTTCTAGTTCCTTTCATTTTTGTCCCATTGGGTCATGCATGGAGAAGCACATCCATTCTACATTAATTGTTAGGACAAGTGTCACCACCAAGAACCAGGACGTTACTATTTTCACATTGAAATCTCATTAAACACCTTTTGGATACACCAGATGTAATACCTACAATTTCAGTGTTGTAATACTCGGAATTCGAAGGAAAAAAATTTTAAATTTACTATTACTGTTTAAAAATACGGGTACTGTTCAAATATACGGTTACTGTTCACAAATACGGTCACTATTTTTTCAGCAGACAAAATAACTTTCGGGGGGGTTACTGTAGCTATAGTAACAGGTACTGTAGCCAAAGTAACAAACTATTTACAACTATGCAGTTTCGTCTTTTTCTGCCAGAAAAATCTATATAAACCCCCCTCCCTCATTTTGAAAATTCATTCCAGCAAGAAAGAAAACATTTCTTTGCTTACTCTCTTCTCTTCTCTTGTTTTTTAGCTGTTTTAGACAGCAAATATAGTAGTAGGAAGGGGAAAACCCCAGTTTTTGCATAGCAATAGTGAAGATCTACTGTTGGGTGCCTCTTTTGAAGCAATTGGATGGTGTTTCTGATCAAAGCAGGTATAATTACTCTACTCTAATCTTTATGTAAGTTGGGAGATGTCGTTGTTCATTTTAGTACACATACGTAGTTTACTGTTCATATATATGGTACTGTTCATTGTTACTATTTGGCACTGTTCATATATACGGTACTATTCATACGGTACTGTTCATGGACATCGATTAAATCACATTTTCGAAACGTAGATCTTGAAGACTGTTGGTCAAAGCCTCAAAACAAGTTGAGATAATACTACAAGGATTCATAGAAATACTACTGAGGTGGAAGTGATTACTCTACTCTCTAGTATTATTTGAATTTTAATGCTGAATATGTACTGTTTGCATTGTTTGAATATCTAGAATTATGCATAGTTATTGATTTAATGATGTGTGAAAGAATTACCTTTATTTTTAATTTATTTATAACCGAGATAGTATGCTTTGTAGTTGCGTCTTGTACGATCTCAGAAATCGACAGTCATTGTTTTTATTTGATGAAAATATTTATTTATGATGTCATGCGGATGTAATGTTTAATTATTGATGAAATATTTATTTTATTATGCTCTGTTCACAAAAAGAAGATTAATAAAGATTTTAACTACGTACCGGCGTGGGGACGAATGCCTTCGTGTGTGTTCCATACAGAATTAGAACTGGTTGTCATGATTGACACCTGAATGAACTGAGTTTCAGAAATGATCCCAAAAAAGAGTTTGAGTTTCAGAATTGATCTCTCTCCCAAGATCTAGAATACAGAGGTTAACCCCTTTCGGTCTAATTAACAACTGTTGATAACTAAATGTTTGAAACGCTTAATGAATGATAAGTGTTTGCATATTCAGTGTTTGGTTTAAATAATGCTATGGATGTACGGTGTATGATCCACTAGGCTCTTGAGCTCACCCAATCATTTTTTTTAGGTAATTATTGAAGACATCGCCTCAGCAGATCAATGTACATTAATAACAGTGTGCCTCACAGTATGAGGATAGTAGAAAATAAAATGTATTGTAGGGCTTGTATATATTTGATCATGTCAGATGTTGATAGTATTTGTATTATCAAAAGATGTTTATGGAGCCCACAAAATTATTCATAACTCTGATAATGAAGCAATGTTTTTATTTATTTTGAAATACTGATATTATTGTATTTATTCCCTTGGATATGAAATGATGAAACTAACAGACAAATGATGAAAAAAAAGTAATATCCCCAGTTCTCAGATAGAAAGCATGACTGACTGCACTCAAAAGAAATGACGTCTCAAGCTACGAGACCACCATGTCACCTATGACGTATGTAAGAAAGATCAGGAGCTGGGGGTGTTACACCAGAACTTACATGTGTGATTCATCGATCCTTTGAACACACCAAGAAGTACTCATGAAAATATATAGATATGATTAGGTAAGTAAATCATCAACTTCAACATTAAACTACATAAAACGTGAAACAAAGTTTCCAAATAAAATATCTAAAGCATGACCTGTGTGGCCCAAAACTAACTCACATGAAAAAGCTCAACATCTAAATCAATCCAATGAGCCATATGCCTAGTCTATACTAATTAATAAAAAATGTGATAAAACAACCTTCCTAGCAAGGTTAGCAAACTAGCTAGTAAAATGTCCTAGAGATGTCAGTCAGCAAGCACCACCTCAAACGTCTCAAGCTCATTTTGAAGCTCTCACAACTCTTTCAAAGAACTCTCAAGCCCTTTGTCAAGACGCACAACCACCAGAGAGGAAAACGAGCACGAACAGGTACTGGTCATCAAGGTTGCAGACAGAGCTGTTGGAAAACTGTGCTAGTTTGATTTTCAATGGAATGATTCCCAACCTATCTGAGGTCCATTCTTAAGGTAAAAACACTCATTTTCTTCCTTATTACGCTTATTTCAATCTCCAAGTGATAGAAATTAGAATCTAAGATCCTAACCACATTTTATAAGGTGATGAAGTTGATTGTTCAATCAACTGTTTCAACAGAAAACAGACTTTGGGACCAAATTGGAAGCTGTGTTTACAGTACCTAAAGGCGTCCATTTGGACTGAGATATGAAACATTTTGAACCTCATACTTTGGACTATGAAAAGGTATAAATCTTGAATCATAAGCATCTGTAATTTGGATTTTCTATGCTTGCAAATGTGCTTTGTTAGTTAAATGTTCTAGGGCTTAGAAAAATTCTAGAGGATCTTTATGCATGCTATGTTTTAGGAGTTGTATTTGAGAGTACTTATAACTATATGTGCTTGTTGTTTTAGATAGAACTTAATTAATCAGAGTTCTAGGATCTAAAACCTTACAAAACAGTAAGAAATAGTCTTCGATTGATGTTAAAATAAGAGTAGATAAGCACTTGAAAACCATAGGAAATCTAAACCATTTTAACAATCTGTTGCATGACAAAAAAGTAGAAGACTGATTGACTGACCAAATGTAGGTATTTTTATCTGAAATTTTGTGGAGAGGTCACTGGACATGTCAAGATTATGTGTACCAAATTTTGGGCCATTCTGAATTTGGAAAGTAGGTCAAACAATTCATTAAGTAACTGCCTATCATAGGGAATATGGGATTTCATAGTGCCTGTTAATGCACTTAGAAACCTTAGTAAATAGTGTCCAAAAATTAGAAATTAAAATTCTAGTGAAGGTTTAGGTAGTGTAGATGAAATCTAGAAAGTTTTGCACAAATCTGATTTACGAATTAGTCACAGAAAAATCAACAAGTTCACTGCGCAAAGAGGGCTAAAGCTTGAAATTGGGCTAAAGGTTGGAATTTAAGGATTTTGGCCAAAATGATCCAATTTTGATAGAAATTGACCCAATTGGACCCAAATTGACCAACGGTGACTATGTTTGACTAGTTGATCGGGTTTGACCAGGTTTGACTAATTTTGACCAAAACGACTTGGGTCGATCGAGACTAATTAGAAATAGTGAAATTAGAGATTAAGCCACAATATAGAAAGAACTGAGATTGAGTTTAATTTATGCAGATTCGAGTGAGCACTAGGGACTCGGCTGAGTGTTGACAGGACATCGGTGTGCGGGACCCGAGGTGAGCAGTTTGATTCATGTGTTTTCTATGACTTGTGTTCCTTGCATGAAACTTGTGTGAAATGACTTGTTACTAATGCACTTATATTTTTAGCAAATTATACTATATTATATATTGCTGTCATTGTCTAGTTACTTACAAGATGTGACTCTCATCAACTCGAAGATATTAGAATAACATTAAACACCATTATGCTATCTTTGAGGAATAAATGATATGGGTCTATGTTTTTCATCAAGAAAAGCAATGTCAAAGTTGATTAGATATGCAAATATTGTGTTTTTATCGTATCATCATAAAGTAAGGTTACAAACATGATATATTTTCATTTATGGTGATATTGCGATGTCATAATAATCCGTGAAGCAAATTTCTCAAATCACTATGAGATTCTGGCAATTTATTAAACAAGTCATAATGTGTATGGTTGAAATCTATGATCCAACATATTGAAGGGTATTGTGGATTATCTTCTACTAAAGCTTGTCCATCAACATTATATGAAAATAACGCAACATGTATTGCACAGTTAGGAGAAGGATATATCAAGGGTGACAAAACTAAACATATTTTACCAAAATTCTTCTCACATGAGCTTTAGAAGAATGATAGAATTGATATTTAACAAATAAGATCGAGTGAAAATCTTGAAGACTTGTTCGTAAAAATTCTATCAAGTACAACATTTAAGAAACTTGTACAAGATATTGGGATGTGATGACTTAAAGATATTCCAAGTATGATTATAAAAAAAGTTCTCTATATATCATCATGAAGGGGAGAATAAAGAAGAGTTATGGATTAGTACTATACTCTTTTTTCCTTAGCTAAAGTTTTATCCCACTAAGTTTTCTGTACAAGGTTTTTAATAATGTAGTCCTATCAATATTATAAGATTTCGTGAAAATATATACTATTTTTCCTCCTAAATTTTTTTTTCACTGCATTTTCTCTAAGAAGGTTTTAACGAAACATATTTTCTATATATGGTGGCATTCAAAGGGAGGAGAGTTTTAAATTTTTGAACAACCACCACCACCATTTAATATTGTATAACCCCTAAATTATAATGGTCATTTCATTGACATACAAGACATTTGTCTTTATAAATACTATTACATTTATATATTATAAATGATATTTATCACTCCATTATGACCAATAGCCTATATAAAGGGGTGTTTACGTTGTAAATGGTGTTCCAAGGTTAAGATTCAACCTATTATCAAAAGAATGAAAAGTTTTCTTCTATTTCTTTTCTCTCAAGATTGTGTTATTATTTTCCTCATTTTCCAAATAATTTTCTTTTATTTCTTAACACTTCAACTTTTGTTGTGTCATTCTTAATTTCTTCTTTTTATTTTTTTATTACTGGAGCTTCTAAGTTTTTAAATAACAAATGATTTAATGATAAGAATAGATATGTGAATAAATAATTATAAATTGAGAACATCATAACCTAAAATATAATGAATATAAATAGTCATTCATAATATTATAACTTAAGGTTAAAGAATATGAATAGTCATTAGAAGGAGTTATAAACATATATTATCTTAATATTTATAACATTATCTTGTGCTTGTCCATTTAATAAGGAATATACATTGTTAATCTTACTTAAAAAAAAATAAAAAATCAATGAACACAATCTTAGTAAAAGAAAAAGATTAAATCATTCGTTATTGTTAAAAATAATTATCTCATTAAAATTATTGTTAGAACGGGCATTCTAGTAAGTCTCCAAAATATAACAATATCGGTCACATGCAAATAAGTATTCTAAGTAAAATTTTGTATTGATTACATAAATATCTTGTATCTATATAACCAATTACTTATAGTCTAGATTCATTTGAACAAAATAAACACACATCAATTATACCTTAAGAATATATCAATATATGTTCAATTTTGTTTAAATATGTTTTTGTAGGTAAAAAAACACTATATTCTGTCTGTATTATAAATTTACAGAAAATGTTATTTTAGGCCTTGTATTATTCACAAGATGAGATTAATGTACCAATTGCACTAACAAATAATATATAATGACAAAGTAGTTTTTCATCATGTTTCCAAAGTCCAAAGATATTTGGCCATGTCATGTACAAATTTTATATTTCTTATGACCTTCATTTAATAAATAGTCATTAATCTAGATTGTTTTTGCCCACACATAAATTCATGTAAGTTTATTGGATTAAACTCGTTGGGAATTTAGATTGTTAGATTGTTAGATACTATAGGCAGTTGAAATATTTGTATTTTATATAAATATCACTTTTAATTAATTCACACACACACACACACATATATATATATATATATAAGTTGAAATTTCATCGATAATATGTACTGTGAGTTTTTTAGACTGTCTACCTCTAGCTCATAAAATATCAAAATATAACGGTATCTTCTGCAAGAAAATATGTTTGTCTTATAATCAATACTTTGATTGTTGCGCAATATATATATATATATAGACATATATTATTATTATTATTATTATTATTATTATTACACTCAGTTTCATTTTGCACAAAGACCCATTTATATCTTATCTAAAATTAAACATTCAAATGTTTAGACTATAGGTTCAAAAACATTACTATTTGAAAATAAGTTTAACTTTATCTAGATTACATCTTTTCATTTTTGCTAATTATATCTTTTACAATGTCCTTCAAAAGGTTTAGGTTCAAAATATTTAATTGTGTTCATAACATCGAATGCTACTTTATACAATAAAATATTATTACACTCAATCTTTTAATGATATAAACAATTGGATTCTATCATTATTCTTGGCACACATACCTCTTCCATAGTTTTATTATGAATTATGTAGATGATTTCTTCATAAGTATGTGCCTTCTTGATTTGAACATCATTATTATCGCTTCTTTTTTTTATTTTTATTTTTAAGGATTTTTATCTTTGAAATTGCTTTAAGTGGGCCTTTTTCTATCCAAACTTTAACATGAACCAAAGTAATTACAACTAGTGCATGTAATTTATTTATTTTTGCGAAGCAACAATTTGTAATACAAATCAAAAGAAAAAGTAGTAGTTTTTCTACTTCATATTTCTCGTTTATATTAACATCTTTAATGTTTATTAATTATCTCGTTATAATACTCATTTTATGTAATGCCCCATATTTTTGAGACACCAATTTGATGGATTTGATATATGTATTATCATATATTTTTATGAATTTTTAATAAAAATATATAAATATTTTCATTTTTTTTAATTTTACTCATTAAATTGAAAAAATTTAAATTAATTGAGAAAATTTTAAAATAAAGGGGTAGATATATAAATAATAAATTTCTAGGAATAAATATGATTTTTTTGAGAAAATATAAATTTTTGGGGTGATAATTAAATTTTTGGGTAATTATTTGATATTTGAGAGAAAAATATTAATTTTTGAGTAAAATATGTGATTTTTGAAAAAAAAATATATAAACATTAAAATTTGGAGTATATTAGGAATATATGTGATTTTGGAGAAAAAAATGAAGGGCAAATGAATAAAAAAATAATTAGAAAAAGGGAAAAATGAGAGAAAGAGGGGAAAAGAAAAAGGAAAAAAATACACTTTTGTGCAGAAAAATAATAATAATTACCAAAATACTGTCATTTTCATTTATATACAAAAATGAGAAACTTAATAGCAAAAATACAAAAAATCTTTGATTAACAACTATTTGTAAAACATTAGTATACAATTGTTATAATATTGGTATATCATTTAATTTATAAACAATGGTATAATATTGGTATACAATGTTATAAAAATCATTAATTAAGAACTATTAGTATACCAAAGTTGGTATGCAGTCGATATAACATTGGTATAACATTTAGCTTATAAACAACGATATGACATTAGTATACAGTTAATATAACATTAATATACAGTGCTATAAAAATCATTGATTAACACTATTAGTATACCAAGAGTTGGTATACAGTTGGTATAACATTGATATATTTTTAATATATTATTAGGTTACAATAACATTAGTATACCCCTTTTGGTATATAACTGTATAACATTTGATATACACATATCATCATGAAACTTTTTTCATTGTAACATATGGTATACCAACTTTATTTTATGTATACAAAATTCTATTATAAACTTTTTTCTATTGTAACCACTGTATAACATTAGTATATGGTATTCATCTCCGCTTTCGTCTTAGGGTTCGGCAAGCGATCCTATTTTGGGCTGTGCAAACAGCAACAACAGTAGGAGCAAAGAAGCAATAGCAGATCTGAATCGCCAACACCAAACAAAGAAGAAGAAGCAACAAAACGCGGTGGTAAAGTAGGAGATGGCGCGCAGCATTGGCTAGCTTTCAACTAAGCAGAATAGTTTGGTATACAATTCAACTTGGCAGAAGAACGACAGTGGTATTGCGCGAATAGCAGTGGCAACGAACTCCATACGCTCACTATACCCACCCAATTGTCCATGCTTGGCGCTTCTCTTTCCACTAAACCCTACCACACATATAACATCACACCTTCAACTCCAGCCCTTTTTAGCACCATCAAGCGCGCATTCATCATTCCTAGTATCGGCACTGTTAACACCGTTCCCACTTGTCAGATTATCTAATGGCATAATCAATGACAATATTGTGTTGCCATCTCTGACTCAAGAGGCCTTGTCTTTGATTGCTCTGTCGCCAAATCCTAGCACGCCACAGATAGGTCCGGCCAGATCGATTGCAACACTGACATCAACATGGACTCAGTGGTAGAGACAGGGATGATCTCCAACTTGCTTACCTAAATGGCACAATAGGACTGATTGTGGTGTAGTCTTCCAAATCGTTGTCGTGCTCACCACCGCGGATGGTGGGAGACAATGGCAAATGCTCTAATAAATAAAACCATACGATCTTGATAAGGTTAACCATGGGTGTTCCCGAGATGCTCAACGTGAAGCGATTCAGGAGGTTAAAATGGTGAGTTGCGGAAGGAACTTGATGAGAGTGATCCATCTAGTCCTGAAAAGCATGCGGCCTTGGAGAAGGATTGCGACATACAATCCGTTGTTCACTTTTAGCTGTGATTGGGATGCATACGACTTCTACTTCCTTGAGCTTCACCTCATACATGGGGATGAATAAAGGAGGGAAAGCATATGAGAAAAAAGACAAAATAGAGATGAGAGTAAGTTTGGGGTTTCGTGGATGAAGATGAGATTGTTGGCTTTAAAAAAAAAAGGTTTTGTTGCAGAGATTGATGATGGAGAAATAGAGTCAGTTGGGAAAAGAAGAGGAACAAACGACTATATTGATTATGGCTTTCTCTGTAAAAAAAAGACAGAGAAAAGAAGCTCTGTAAAAAAGAGAAACGAAGAAGAAATGGAGAGAGACCAGTAAACTTAACATCTGATATATTTGATAATAGTTTAAGTTTTACGTTATAACCAAACCTTTATAAAAAAGCGGGAGATATTACTGTGATTAAGTTTTTTTTATCTGATATTTTCTATAAGTTCCTCAAAGAGAGAGAGAGAGAGAGAGAGAGCAGCCCAAGCCCGCAGGCCTGGGTTGGAATTCATGCACGGGCCGGGCGGCCTATGTGATTAGGCCCCAACGCATGGGCCAATCCATGCATTGAGTAACCCATGCACCAGCCCACTCCTTTCTCTCTCTCTCTCTTTTCCTCTTTTCCCTCCATTTTCAAGAAATTTCTTGCAACAAAACCATGTACAATCCTTGGTTTTGGGGCCATGATTTGGCCGTCTAATAGGACTGCCGGCCAGAGTTCTTAGCATGGACAACAAGACACCTTGCATGGTAACCCATGAGCCATGCGGATGGCTATGTGGCAAGCCATTTGGCCATGCAAGGAGCCTCCCAACATGAAACAAAATCAGGTTTTTTGCATTTTTGCAATTGCAGCAAGCCATCTTCAACACCTCATATCTTCTTCTTCCCACACCCAAATTACCTGATATCACAAACATTTGAAAGCTTTCATTTCCCTCTTAATAATGTGCAACCCATTGGTCCAAAATCCTAGCCATTAGAAACGAAAACAACCACCAAAATAAGGTGTTCAACATAGTTGAAAGGCTGGAATAGAGAAGCAGTGTTGATCTGAACTTTGGAGGGAAAGTTTCTAGCCAATCTAAGATCTTTTTTGAGGTAAAAGCACTCTTTTTCATCTTTGTCATGTGTACGTCAAGTTTAAATCGTTGAAAAACAAAAACTAGGCTCTTGATTGTGAGTTACAAGGTGCTAAAGTTGACTAGTTATTAATTGTTACAGCAGAAAGTGTTCTTGGAGCCAACTTTGGAAGAACATTTGAGGTAGCTAGAGATGTCATATTAAGCTGAAACTTAGGGTGCTTAATCCTCACATTTGAGGCTACAAGAAGGTATAACTCTCATACCATAAGCTTCTATTTTCACGATTTTACATGCATGCTAATTTCCCTAATTGCATAGGTTTTGGTATTTAGAAAAATTTTCATAATTGTAGTTGAGGCATGCTATGTGTTTGATGTTATGTTTGGGTAGGGTTTTGACCACCTTAGCTTACCGATTCAAATGAGTCTTACTAGGGGTATATTCTGTGATCTAAATATACATGGTAGGTGTGAAAATGTAATGCTAAGAAAATTTTGTACAAAATGAAATGAAATGATATGTAAAACATTATTGAGGATTAAATGAGATAAACTCAGTAGAAGTTCATTTCAGTGAAATGAGAATTAAGAAAAGGAAATGAAATGAAAACAAGAAAAATGGGAAATGAGAGGAAATTAGAAACATGTTACTCACATGTGTGCATAATCCTAAGATGTGAGAAAATTAGAAACATTTACACACACATGGCGGGACGTCCAAAATAAGAGGAATGAGGAAAGAGGGAAAATAGAAAATTTCCAATATATACACGAGAAAATAAATTAGAAAGTTTCCCATAGAAATCTATTTTAGAAAGAATCCCAAAAACATTACTGAACCGCATTAGAAAGATGATCATAAGCACACCAAGAATGGAAGCTTCCAATACTAGACGGTTAACCATGAGCACACCAAGGAATCAAGAATAGAAGTTATCGTGAGAATCCTATGCTATCTTGACCCACAAAGAGAAATAAAAACCATATACTACTGGCGTCCCAAATAGAAGAAGAAATCAGAAAGCATATCACATAGAAATATATAGTTTAAGAAATGGGAAAGTTTCCATGCTGGTTCATGAACATCTCAAATCGTTAGGGAATTGGAAAAGTTTTACACACAAGAGAACAAATTGGAAAGATACTAAGATGATCCATATGCACACAAGAAAATAAACCTACAATAGAAAGTTTCCATGATCTATGTGCACACCAACATTAGAAAACGTCCCAAAATCTTTGCAAATCTAAGTACCACAAGGAAGGAAATGGGAAAGCTTCCATAATGCACAAGAGGAATATAAGAAGGTGATCCCAAACCGTTGCACATTTCAGTCCAAGAGGAAAATAGAAAGTTGTCAAACCGTCTAAGCCTTGTTGCCCAAGTGTTGCTAATTTTGTATAGACTAAATCCATGTAAATCCACGACACACAAAATAGAAATTTAAATGTTTTCGTGCTCACACATGACACACCAACCTAAGACCAAAATAGAAGGTTCCTGATTTTGTGCCCATTTGTGACAACAAAGAAAGGAAACTCCATGAGATTGACGGCCATACCAAGTTGGAAAGTGGTCCAAGCCAAGATTGTGTTCACACATGAGAAGAAAACTCAAACTTGATCAAACCTTGTGTTCACATATAAGAAGGAAACTAAATGAGGCTCAAAACATGTGTTCACATTAGGAAAAGGAAACCCTAATTGCTCACATGCCCAAATCGTGTGCACCATAGAAAAATTGGAAAGATTCACATGCCAAAAGTTCCTCACAAAAAATGGAAAGTTGTTATGTGAGCACACTCAAAACTGTCCCATATGTATACTAAAAACCTATATAAAAGACTCATGTGCTCTCATTCTCTTCATCCCAAAGCAAGAGTTGATAAGATCCCTCTTATTTTCTCTAGCCTCTCTCTTAACACCTCTTTTCAATTCTTGAGTGTTCCTAAGTGTGAACAACTCAGTTCTTAAGTGTTCTTGAAGGTTTGAACGTGCTAAAGTGTTAAAGTGTTGCCGAATTTTTGAATTTTGATCAACTAAAGTAGAAATGATTAATAGATCCTCCACTTTTTTATTTTAGATTAATGAGATATTCATGCTCCTTTTAATTTTAGTTTATCATGCATGTTTTAATTTCAGTTTAGCATGCCATGTTGAATCATTCATTAAACCATGTCATGCTTAGACTTCGCATGCTTAGGTTTATTTTTATATACGATGCATGAATGTAATGTTTTCATGTTTTCATGTTGATACCATACTAAATCTTATTTAACTAGTTTATAATTTTTGAATATGGAATTAAATGGAAGATTTTGATATTAAGAACCACGTACTGTCACAATGATCTACAGGGATACATGTAATTAGTTCACATGAGTGAGATCCCCAAATACTTGGAATATGGGTGAGACTGTAAGTCTAATAAGATTTGACATAAAGGAATGTTTTTTTCACTCAAAAGAGGTATTTTGATAAGAACATTAAGGGTTGAGACCCTTTCAATCTAATTTACAATGATTGACAAGAAGTTGTTTGAAACACCTAATGATTGTAAGTATTTAAATTTGGATGTTTCATTAGTTTGAAATAATAACTTAGTTGTTTTGAATGGTCTACTGGGCTATATGCTCACTTTCCTAATTTTATCTTTTCTGGAAACTAAATCTTTGAAGATACATGAGATTAGCTAGGTTACTTTTAAAAAGTTTCTATTTTAATGTAAGGGCATGTTGCCCAAATTTTGAATATTCTGATGTAGTTTGAATATGAGTAATGTATTCTTTCCAATTTTATTCTTTGAATAAAATTAAAGATTTCTTTTATCTCTCTCTAATTTATCTTGTTGAATTATGTTTATTTAATTCAGTTAAGTACTCTTAATGTTTAATAAGACTTGAGATAAAAAAAACTAAAAAGTCAAGTGCAAGTCACTTGTAAAAGTAATACCAGCTTGGCCCGTCATGTGGTTAAGTCCATGTGAATTTGGGAGTCAGGGTGTTACAAATGGTGGTATCAGAGCTCAGTAATTAAATGTACTGGGCTAGAATTAGAAAGTCAAGTCTGGACATTAGTTGCGAGACTAGAATTAGAAAGTGTGATCTTATACCAATGGTGGCATCAGAATTAGAAAGTATTAACCCAATTAGATAAAGCCTGCATTTTGAATTAAATTTTGAATGTCCTACCTTCTATTTTTAAAATTGAAAATGTTTTAGAAAGTTGTTTTCAAATAGAAAATGTATGTTTTGAAATATTTTGTTTGGATACAAAGACTACAAGTTGAGCTGATAGTGGGTAAGCTTTGTCCCGAGTAAAGCTAAACATTGAAAGGGAGGTGGGTTATCCCATCCGAGAAAGCATGGTTGTTAAGTAAATTTCGGTCTCGCTACCCGATTTGGAGGTTGTCCCACCAGCTCATATGAGTAGTCGGCGTTGAAGAACACTCTTACTTTTTATAAAAGAAAATTAGAAGGTGGAAATTTAGGGCAAGAAACTTGCTCGAGTTCGAAAATTATGCCGAAAGTAGTATCTTGACTAAATAGAGGTGAACAATTCAATAGAGGAACTTTTCAACCAGATTGAAATCTTAGGTCAAGAAAAGAGACCTTAAGTAGGAACTAGGAGTAGCCAAGGGTGACACATTGGATCAAAACGTAAATGAAAACTTTTAGCATATGGGTTAGAGACTAAAAATGTGTGAAAATGAAACACTTGTTTGGTTAGGATACGAAATTGGGAAGATTTTGTATCTTTGATTTTTGTGGTATGGGACACATAGGAATTTGGGGTTATGAAGCCTGGACTCAGAGAATGACGAACCATGTTTGGCGAATGATCAGTGACTTTGGAAGAACTTGTTTTCCTATGCATGACTGGTATGGGACGATCATGTGTAGTGGGACTTAGGAAACTTTAGTTGTTGAGGCATTTGCAAAATTGATTGGGTGTGACAAACTTCTGAGTGGAAGTCTAAGTCAAAGGGTTAGGGTGGTATGAGACACACAAACCTAGAAGCTTAGATGGAAGCCTAGAGTTTTGCCATGCTAACGTGAACTTGCATGATTATATAACTGTCTAATTGTTTGAATGCTTGATTATACTTGTTTTAAATTCATATCTCATGCTCTTGAATATGAAAACAAATCTAGTACCCAACAACAACTCAAACAGACTTTAGAAGAATAAATTGATAGGCCACTGAACAAGTCGCGAACCTAGAAACATGAATTTAGAGTCATGATAGTACGAACGAAACAGAAGGCTTGGGAATACAAACTTGACAAATGAATATGGATGGAACAACTATCTTCTCAAGTCTAGAAAAACATTTTGTATCCCGAGGATAAAGGTAAACGCGTCGTGTGCCCCAGATTATGATTTTCTTAAGTCTTTCATTGTGATACCTTATCGAATATTAAAATGACTTTTAACTTGTAAATAATGGCTGGATCCAAGAGATATTCTACCAAGGCTGCAACGCTAACTAGACTAAACGGTGAGAACAAGAGATGCCTATTAATATGGAGGTGCGAATGGAAAACATGATGAATTAAGTTACTTGGAGGGTCGTAGACCAGATCATGAGGATACTACCTCAAATGATACCTTAGGCAGCACCACAACCGCAGGTACCTGAACCAATTCCTGCGTAGACGCCAATGCTTGTACTCGAGGTTCTGGATCGTCGGAGGGCTTAAGAGGACCTGGAGGATGAGAAGTAGAGGAAGATGCAGATGGAGTTACAAAACTCCACCCTCCTCAGTTTGAAGGTACCGTAGACTGCATTACTGTCGATCATTGGTACCAAGAAATGGAGGAACATTTGAATGTACTGACGGTGACAGGATCGCATAGAGTAGCATTGGCCACCCATAACTTCAAGGGACCAGCAATAAGTTAGTGCAGAATGATAAAAATGGATCCTAACACTAATGTTGAAATGATGAGCTAGGAAGATTTCAAGGAAGTTTTCTACGAGAAATTTTTTTTGAAGGCCACATTGAGGAAGCTACAAGAAGATTTCATCCGACTGAATCAGATGGACCTAACTGTAGCTAAATATGAAAACAAGTTTACTAAGCTGGCCAAATTCTCGCCATAACTGATAATATAAGAGAGAATGAAAGCAAATCATTTTGCACAGGGTCTCAAGATGGAGATCCAGAAGATAATAATGACTCTGGGCCTAAAGATGTATAGAGACGTCTAAGAGAAGGCTCTAACACTAGAATAGGAGCTAAACTTGGAGCAGAGATTGAGGGGTAAAAAAAAGGCTCGAAAATGAAAAAGACAACCAAGGGGCCCAGAAAAAGAATAAGAGTGGCGGGAAAACATCGCAAACTCAAAAACAAAGGTAGCCAAAGATGAGGCAAAAGAACAGGCGAGGAGACAAGAACTATGCTACCTGCGCATGCAAAGGGGTCACATAACAAGAATTGCTCGACTGCACCAGTTCAGACTCCTCAGCACAACAGCCACAGAACAATCAGCGATGAGGTCAAAATGGTCATCCTTAGAATGGGCAGCAACAACTGAATGTCAATCAGGGGCAGAACTAGGGCTGTGGTCAGAACTAGGCCAAAATATTTGTTGTTGTCGAGGCTCAAGAAGAGTAAGTCCCTACTATGGAAGGTACGTTTCTATTATCCAATATTGTTGTAAGACTGTTATTTGATTCGGGTGCCTCTAAATCTTTTATCTCTGAAGAACTAGTTGATATGTTGTAACTTGTAACGAAAACACTACCCATGACTTTGAATGTCTCCACATCAATAGGGACCATTTTTACCTCTAAAAGAATGTGTAGTTATAACCTAAGGTTTGGGGATAAATTGATCTCAATCGACCTATGTACTTTGTCATTTTATAGCTATGATGTAACCTTGGGGATGGACTAGTTAGACGAGCATCAGGCACAAATAGATTGTCCTAATAGACAAATAACCATAACCCTACCTTTGGAAAAAACCTATAGAATCAATGGTGACACGAAAAAACTACCAAGAAGTCCAACAATCGTCATGATAAACTACTTAAGGCAAAAGGATGAGTTCAAGAAACTCTTAGAGGAGGATCCAAGACTTAGCAGTGGTTAGTGAGTTCAAAAATGTATTCCCAGACAACTTATCGAGACTACCACCCACTAGAGAAGTTGGGTTCAAGATTGAACTTTACCCTGGAACCAACCCTATAACCATGCCTCCCTACAGAATGGCACCAGTAGAACTCATAGAGTTAAAGACTTAGCTAGATGATCTTAGAGAAAAAGGCTCCATCAGGCCAAGCGAATCACCATGTGGAGCTCCGATACTATTTGTAAAGAAGAAAGATGGGTTTATAAGGCTATGTGTTAACTACTAAAAACTGAACCAGGCAACCGTGAAGAACAAGTATCCCCTACCAAGGATTGATGGCCTATTCGATCAATTGGGAGGAACCACTCATTTCTCAAAAATTGATCTCAGGTTAGGATATCACCAATTGAGAATCAAGGAGTATGATATACACAAGATAGCCTTTAAAACACGATATGAACACTTTGAGTTCACCGTGATGCCAGTTGGTTTAACTAATGCCCCATTGACATTCATGGATCTGATGAACAGAGTGTTCAGACAAACCTCGACCAGTTTGTGGTGGTATTCGTGGATGACATCCTGATTTACTCTAGGTTAGAAGCTAAACACGTAGAACACTTGAGATTGATGTTGGAGACCCTTAGAAGGCACCAATTGTATGCAAATTTTAGCAAGTGTGAATTCTGGATGAAGATGGTCAAGTTCCTTAGCCGCATAGTATTAGCGAAAGGCATTTCTGTAGATCTAGAGAAGGTGAAAGTTGTCGTGGACTAGAGACAACCAAAGATAGTTATAGAGATCAGGAATTTCTTAGGCTTAGTTGGATTCAACCGAAGATTCATCCAAGATTTCTCCAAGTTAGCATAACCCATGACCGAGTTGACCAAAAAAGGAGTTAAGTTATCATGAAACGAGAAATTTGAACAAGCATTCCAAGAACTGAAGAGGAGATTGACTACGGCTCCTATCTTAGTCACTCCAACTCATGGTATCACCTATATTCTGTACACGAATGCTTCACAGAATGGTTAGGAGCAGTCCTAATGCAGGAAGGAAAGGGGCCTCGTGACAACTAAAGATCCATGAACAAAATTGTCCAACACATGACTTAGAGTTAGCAGCCATCGTGTTCACCCTAAAGATCTAGAAACACTATCTTTATGGTAAGAAGTTCAATCTATTTTCAGTTCATAAGAGTTTAAAGTACATTTACACCCAGAAGAGTTGAATCTCAGGCAATGAAGGTAGATGGAGTTCCTTAAGGACTGTGACTTCCTACTACACTACCATTCGGGGAAGCCCAATGTTGTGGCTAATGCATTGAGCAGGAAATTCAACAAACAAGAGGAGAAAAAGGGCTAGATAAACTAGTTGATCGAAGACTTTAGGTTGGGTGTAACCTTGAATGACAAATGAGCCTATCTGTATAGCATGTCTAGTTAACTTGATCTTTTACAACGGATCAGAGATGAACAAAGGCAAGACAAATAGCTCACAAGCCTGATAAAAAGGATTTGAACAGGGTAAGCATATTGACTTCAGGCTAAATGTTAAGAATACCCTAAGACTTGGAGATAAAATTTGTGTGCTTCAAAGCAGGCCATATTGGATGAAGCCATCAGACCAAGTACATAATGCATCCAGGCAATGACAAGATGTATCAAAACCTCAGAAAGACCTATTGGTGGAGATGAATGAAGATAAATGTAGCTAATATATCTCTAAGTGCTTAACATGTCAGCAAGTGAAAGCATAACACCGAAAGGCCTCTAGAATGTTACAACCACTCCTTATCCCTGAATGGAAGTGGGATAACATTGCCATGGACTTTGTCAATGGGTTGCCCAGGAATCAGAAAGGAGAAGATACTGTATGGATAATTGTAGATTGTCTCACTGAAGTGGCTCATTTCCTACCAGTTAGATCCACGGATCAAGTTAGTAAGTTGGGAGAACTCTACGTGAAAGAGATAGTAAGACTTCATAATGTACCTAAGACGATAGTATCTGATCGAGATTCCCGATTTACTTCACAATTCTGGTAGAGTCTACAGAAGGAGTTGGGCACTAAACTCACCATGAGTATTGTTTTTCACCTCCAGACCGATGGACAGTATGAGAGAGTTATATAGACGTTAGAGGATATATTGAGGTTTTGTGTTCTAGACTTTAAAAGAAACTAGAGCAAATACCTACACTTAGCAAAATTTGCCTATAACAATAGTTATCATGCTAGTATAAAGATGGCTCCATACGAGGCCTTCTACGAAAGGCCCTACAAATCACCAACCTTTTGGGCTGAACTTGAGGATCATGTGCTTACTGAACCAGACATGGTGGAAGAGATGAATAACCAAGTCAAACCGATATGAAGGAGATTGGTCACTGCACAGAGCTAGCAAAAGAGTTATGCAGACAAAAGAAGGAGACCCCTAGAGTTCCAAGTGGGTGAAGGGTATTCTTGATGATAAGTCCTCGGAAAGGGATTAAGAGGTTCGAATATAAGGGGAAACTATCACCTAGATTCATCGGTCCATTGGAAGTACTTAGAAGAGTTAGAGAGAGTTAGAGACTGCGCCTATGAGTTAGACCTACCGAACCAAATGTCCTTGGTACATAACGTCTTCCATGTATTGACACTAAGAAAGAATGAAATGGATCCCTTACGCATAATCCACTGGGAGGAGGAGAACATCCAAGATGATGCCACTTACGAAGAAGCAGCAGTGAGAATCCTTGATCACAAGGTACAAAACTTGAAAACGAAAGATATTTCCCTAGTCAAAGTTCTTTGAAAACATCATGGAGTAAAAGAAGCCACCAGGGAGCTGAAAAGTGAAATGATGGCTAAGTATTCACACCTTTTTAGTAAAAATACTTAAGGAAATGATACCTGAGTAAGTGTGTACAATTTCGAGGATGAAATTCTTTTTAAGGAGGGTAAGTTTAATACCAAGAAAATTTTGTACGAAATGAAATGAAATGATATGTACAACATTATTGAGGATTAAATGAGATAAATTTAGTAGAAGTTCATTTCAGTGGTAAATTGACAGTCCATTTGCTCAAAACATCTCAGTGAAATGAGAATTAAGAAAATGAAATGAAATGAAAACAAGGAAAATGGAAAATGAAAGGAAATTAGAAACATGTTACTCACATGCGTGCACAATCTTAAGATGTAAGAAAACTAGAAACATTTATACACACGTTGTGGAACATCCAAAAGAAGAAGAATGAGGAAAGAGAGGAAAATAGAAAGTTTCTAATATATACACTAGAAAATAAATTAGAAAGTTTTCTATGCAACTTTATATTAGAAAGAATTCCAAAAATGGAAACTTCCAATATTAGAAGGTTAACCATGAGCACACCAAGGACTCAAGAATAAAAGTTCCCATGAGAATCCTATGCTATCTTAACCCATAAAGAGAAATAGCAACCATATATTACTGACGTCCCAAATAGAAGAAGAAATCAGCAAGCATATTACATAGAAATATATAGTTTAAGAAATGGGAAAGTTTCCCATCTTGGTTCATGAACACCTCAAATTGTTAGGGAATTGGAAAGTTTTCCTATGTACACACAAGAGAACGAATTGGAAAGATACTAAGATGATCCATGTGCACACAAGAGAATAAACCTACAATGAAAAGTTTCCCATGATCTATGTGCACACCAACATTAAAAAATGTCCCAAAATCTTTGCAAATCTAAGTGCACCACAAGGAAGGAAATGGGAAAGTTTCCATAACGCACAAGAAGAAATAAGAAGGTGGTCCCAAACCGTTGCACATTTCAGTCCAAGAGGAAAATAGAAAGTTGTCAAACAGTACCAGCCTTAGTGCCCAAATGTTGCTGATTTTGTGCACACCAAATCCATGTAAATCCATGACACACAAAATACAAACTTAAATGTTTCCTTGCTCACACATGCGCACCACCCTAAGACCAAAATAGAAGGCTGTTGATTTTGTGCTCATTTGTGACACACAAAGAAAGAAAACTCCATGAGATTGATGCCCATACCAAGTTGGAAAGTGGTCCAAGCCAAGATTGTGTTCACATATGAGAAGGAAACTCAAACTTGCTCAACTTTATGTTCACACATAAGAAGGAAACTAAATAAGGCTCAAAACATGTGTTCACACTAGGAAAAGGAAACCCTAATTGCTCACATGCCCAAACCATGTGCACTATGAGGAAATGGGAAAGATTCACATGCCAAAACGTCCACACAAGAGAAATGGAAAGTTGCTATGTGAACACACTCAAAATCGTCTCCTATGCACACTAAAAACTTATATAAAGGACCCTTGTGCTCTCATTCTCTTCATCCCAAAGCAAGAGCTAATAAGATCCCTCTTGTTTTCTCTAACCTCTTTCTTGGCACCTCTTTTTAATTCTTGAAGTGTGAACAACTCAGTTTTTGAGTGTTCTTGAAGGTTTGATCGTGTTGAAGTGCTGTCGGATTTCTGAATTTTGATTATCTAAGGTGGACGTGATTTCTAGAACATCTACTTTTTGTTTTAGATTAATGAGATATTCATGCAGGTTTCAATTTCAGTTTATCATGCATGTTTTAATTTCAGTTTAGCATGTCATGTTCAATCATTCATTAAACCATGCCATGCTTAGACCTCCCATGCTTAGGTTTATTTTGATATACAAAGCATGAATGTAATGTTTTCATGTTGATACCATGTTGAATCTTATTTAACTAGTTTATGATTGTTGAATATGGGATTAAATGGAAGATTTTGATATTAAGAACCACGTAATGTTGTAGTGATCCACAAGGATTGTTGTAGGTGTTCTTTACATGCGATTAGTTCACATGGATGAGGTTCCAAAATACTTGGAATATGGGTGAAACCTTAACTCCAATGAGATTCGGCATAAAGGAATGTCTTTTCACTCAAAGTAGGTATTTTGACAAAAATATCAAGGGTTGAAACCCCTTTAGTCTAATTTACAACAGTTGACAAGAAGTTGTTTGGAACACCTAATTATTTTAAGTGTTTGAATTTAGATGTTTCATTAGTTTGAAATGATAACTTGGTTGTTTTGAATGATCCATTGGGTTATGTGCTCACCCTTCCTAATTTTATCTTTTCAGGAAAATGAACATTTAAAGATACATGAGATTAGCTAGGTTACTTGTTGAAAGCTTATATTTTAATGTAAGGGCATGTTGCCAAATTTTGAATATTCCACTATAGTTTGAATATGAGTTATGTACTCTTTCCAATTTTATTTACTGAATAAAATTAAAGATTTCTTTTCTCTCTCTTTGATTTGTCTTGCTGAATTATGTTTTTTTAATTGAGTTAAGTACTCTTAATGTTTAATAAGACTTGGGATAAAAGAACTAGAAAGTCAAGTGTGAGTCACTTGTAAAAGTAATACCGACCCAACATACCGTATGGTCAAGTCCATGTGAATTCAGGGTCAGGGTGTTACAGAGAAACAACCTTCAAATTAGAGGTTTATTGGAGAATAAACACCTAAAAATCATGAAAAAAAACTTGCGACATAGCTGAGAGTTTGGGGGATCAATTGACTCACTAAATCTCAGTAATTTGAACTGAAATTTGGTAGGAATCTTATTGGGTATTCCAAAAATAAGTGTAACAAATTTCGTTCCAATCTAAGTTGGCTAAGTGGGTCAAATTGCATGAGCAGTGACTATCTGTCACATGCATATCGAAAATTCAAAGTGACTAATATCTCATTTAAAAACCCTATCAAATGAAGCCCAAAAATCTCAATCTAAAATTTTGGTGAATATTTAGGAGGTGTAGAACAAATCTGAAAAATTTTGCACAAATCTGATGCACAAATTGATCGTAAAAAATATCAAAAAATTTGTTGCGCTGGTGGAACATAAAGCTAAAAATTTGACTAAGTGTAAAAAAATAGGGATTTTGACCTATTTTTACCCAATTCAATCCAAATTGACCCATGTTGAACGAATTTGACCAAAATTAATTATGTTGATCAATTTTGACTAAGTTTGATCAATTGACCAAGTTTGACCAATTGACCAAATTTGATCGAGTCAAATTTGGGTTGATCGAAATTGAATAGTGATAATGGAACTAGAGTGAATCACATTTCTCAAAGGAACTAAAATTGGATTTAAATAACGTAGATCCAACCGTATACTGCAAGGCTGAGTTGAATATCGACGGGACATTGGTGCGCGAGGCCCGAGGTGAGTAGTTTAATTCAGGTGTTTACTTTAACTTGTATTCGTTGCATAAAATATGAGTAAATGGTTTTATGTGATTTGAGATACATTAATTAGTTTGAAGTATATATAGATGTACACTGATAATGAGACCATAGGCTCGAGGTCCGAGCACGGGGTTAGGGTACATAATGTGATAGAGATTAACCTCAAGGTCTGAGCACGGGGTTAGGGCATATGATCAATGAGCCTAGCTTCCGACTCGCTCAAGTGACAGCACTTGAAGATTGAGCGCGGAGTTAAGGTATTTGAGAAATACGCTTAGCTCACGACCCGCTTGAGACGCCTGACTTATGACCCACTCGAGCGATGACCACATGATTGAATTTGATAATTTGAAACCTTAGCCAGATACAGTTTTTACTAGTATATACTTAAACTATTCTTCTTTAACTATTGCAATGTTTATAACTGTTTTTACTCTATGTCGTGCTTTTAAGCACTATTTCATTACTACTATTCATGCATACATCCACTGTTTTTGGAATGTTAGTTATAGGTAAAATGCTGGTATTACTACTTACTGAGCTGTGTTGAAATTTAGGTTGAATACTCTACTAATATTTTAGGTCTATCGATGAGCTTACAAAGGGAAAGGCGTGGTGATAGCCTAGTTTTCCGTGGCGATTCTTTTCCTTTTCTTGGTTTTTGTTACAGGTTGGACATTTTCGTATATATAAATAATGGTCAACTGTGTATTTTTGAAACAAGACAATATGTAATTTATAAACGACAACTCTTGGTTTTATCTATAATGTTTGTTTACTTTCGCACTTTACAAAATAAATTATTAAATTATTCTAATGTGACTTATTATTGAAATTTAAAAGACTTAATAGTGATTGGGCGAACTTGATTCGTTGAGTGGGTTCGTAGGGTCACTGTAACGGTTGAGCTACCCTTCGACCTAAGGAAAGGGTCCCAACATTTTATCAAATGTTTGTAAAATATAATAAGTTTAATTTAAACTCTTGATGGCAAATAATACATTTTTATTTTTCACAATGTGTTTGTGGGCCTACTTTATATGCACCACAAGACTAATTATTATTCAAAAAATGATAAGGTTATAAATATGAGAGTTCTCTTAAAGTCATTTTTTTTATATCTAGAGATTGAACTTGTTACCTCTAGTTAAGGGGCATTGAATCTCATCCACTCAACTTAACCTTTATTGGTGAATAATGCATTATCTATAATATTTTAATTATATTTTCTATGTCTAAAAGGAAATAAGTATAACAAAACAGAAGATACATGGCTAGCTAGGCTTTGAAATTATTACTTCAATGAAAACTTTAAACTAAAGATTTAGGAAACAAAATAAAAGTAATTTTTGAAAACTAAATTTTCAACCTTCGTATTATATGTTTATTTTGAGTTGAATATTTTTTTTGAGTTTTGCAGGATTACAAGGTCCTCCACTTCATTGCCGGTACATTGACCATTAGCCTCACGAGACACTCTTTAGTATCACAAGTACTTGTGGTTCACCCTTGTCACAAATGAATGTCCCAGACCGTTAATATGATCCTATCATTTTGGCGGTCACTCTTTAGTATCTTCTTTTCCAGGTGTTTTTCATTTTTTTTTCTGCGTTTATTATTATTATTATTATTTCTGCGTTTAATAATTCTAATTAACCTCTATTTTATTGTACCTCTTCTTCCATTTACTTATAGAAAAAGCTTAAGCTTTTTATTTAAATAAACTAATTTTCATCTTGCTTTTTTTTTAACAGAAGTTACATCTCTATTTTGATTAACAGTCGCAAAATCTTAAAAACGTCTCAAAAATAATTTTTTTTATTATCTTTTACTTTTTAGAAGTTGAAAATAAAACTACCAAATACAACATAGAGAGTGACTTATATTTTGGCTCAAGCCTTCAAAAACAACTTTTATTCATTTTTATTTTTTTATTTTGATATATGTCAGATGAAAGATCTCCTTAACAATTTACCTTTCTTTTCATGAGCGATTCCCCCTTTGTGGTGTGCATTAGTTGAAGAAGCTTCATGCTTTGCTTAATGTATGGGCGTAAGGGATTTAATACCATTTCCTACTTGTGGTGTGCATTAGTTGGATGATACGCATGCAGCAAACTATATGATAGATCTACATACAGCTGGAGAACACGACCTAACTCCTAAACCAAATTTGCTAAGAGCCAAGTTTTCATGATCTGAAAACAAGAACATAATTCAAAAAAAAAAAAAAAAAAAAAAAAAAAAAAAAAAAAAAAAAAAAAAAAAAAAAAAAAAAAAAAAAGAAAGAAAGAAAGAAAACAAAGAAAACAAAATTTCATTGTTTTTCCGAGAACAATATATTTTCTTAATAAAAATTGAAAAAACGTTTAAATAAAATAATTTTTTATGTTTAAAAATTTTTTAAGATAAAAACTATATATGAAACACGAACCAGAGGACTTGAATTGATTAGAGCTAGGGGGAGAAATTGCATGTGGTGAAACAAATATCCCACCATAAATCCCAACTTTACATTATAACCACTTTTCTCCTCATATATATATATATATATAAGCCACCCGATCTTCTCTTTCATCTTTCTTTA
>JAJIYU010002438.1:0-30611 GCA_030144865.1 Tinospora cordifolia
GGCAGTTCCTAATGGAATAGGTAATAAAGCCACTTTGCCGCCTACTGCTACTAAACCACCACCCCCCCAAGTCAAGTTGGTGCCTATTGTTGTACCAGCACCCCTATTAGTAAAGCATTTCCGGAGCTGGCCGGCTACAGGAATTGTTATCTGCCAATCGTATCATACATGGAATGCTACATAAGTGGCACCCCCCCCCCCCCCCCCCCCCCCCCCCCCCCCCCCCCCACCCCCCCCCCACAAAAAAAAAAAAAAAAAAAAAAAAAAAACTACTTGTTCTGTAGTTTTCTGAGATTTTGAACTTTGCAGGAGAAATTATTGGATTGAAGTTGAAGAAAAGGTCCTTGGATGCCAAGAGGAGAGAAGCTCTAAACAAAATTTTAGACCTTAAAGGTGATAGATTAGATTAAGTACTTAAAACTAGTTTATGTTGATGTTCAAAATTTTAGCTTTTGGATGCTTATAAACTCAGTTTTTGCAGGCAGCATTAGAGTCTTCTGCCGAGTTCGACCATTTTTAATCACTGATAAGAGAAGAAATCAAGAGCCCATTTCAACAAGATCAGAGAAAGTTGATGTTAGAATGTCTGGAAGTAGGAAAGAATTTGGTTTTGATAAGGTGTTCTCTCAAAATGCTAGTCAAGGTGATTTCTCTTAGGTCTTAGAAAGATTTGCTTCTTTTTTGTGAAGTTCTCATAAAACTAAGAGGTTTTTAAAATTGTTGTAGATGATGTTTTCATGGAAGTTAAACCGATCCTTAGATCTGCACTCGATGGGCACAATGTATGCATTTTAGCTTATGGTCAAACCAGCACCGGCAAGACATTTACCATGGTCAGTAAGTATGATCCTAGATCACATTGGTTTTAACTCAACTGCATTTTTCTCTCATCGCTGTTATTTATGATTGATTTGTCAGGAAGGGACTAATGGGCAACCAGGAATAGTTCCTCGAGCTCTAAAACAGCTCTTTGATCAGGCTTTTAAAGATGGTTCAAATTCCTTTACATTCTCATTGAGCATGTTAGAGGTTTACATGGGTATTGTTATAGATCTACTCGCTCCAAAGCCATCCTCCCGGGCACACCATTCTTCTCATAAATGGTAATCTCAAGCCCTTCCACTAACCCATAAAAATGAAATTGTGCATGTTTAGTTCATTTAGATCACTCATATAGTTTACCCGGTTATCATAGCAATCTCAACATCCAAACGGATCCAAATGGTTTCGTAGAGATAGAGGGGCTTACAAATGTGGACATATCTGATTTCACACAAGCAAGTCACTGGTACGCAAAAGGTAGACGAGCTCGATCCACTTCATGGACAAATGTGAATGAAGCATCTAGTCGTTCTCACTGGTGGGCTCTTGGGTCTCTTCTAATATTAGCCTGTTTTGATGGATTTAATCTGAATTGGTAATTATATTATCTGTTTTAGTTATATATATCTAGCTTAACTAGAATTACCATTGGGCGATCTCGGAGTGCGGAGGAGGAAGAGGGTATCACAGAAATTAGCAAATTATGGATGGTGGATCTTGGTGGAAGTGAACGGTTACTAAAGACTGGAGCTACTGGACAGACTCTTGATGAAGGAAAAGCCATTAATCTTTCACTTTCTGCTCTTGGAGATGTTATCGCAGCATTAAAAAGAAAACGTGGGCATGTTCCTTATAGGTAAGATTATAGTTGCTGTGGCATTTTTGATTGACCTCTTGACAACTCTCATGTGCTGCCATGCATCCTTTCATGTTGCAGAAACAGCAAGCTTACTCAAATTCTCAGAGATTCCCTAGGTAAAGCTCCTAGATCTCACCTTTTTTTTTTCACTAGTTTTTTTGGGCTCATTCTTGCTGTAGCGTAGCTTACTTGTTAGTTACTTTAAAAAAAAAAAGGTGATGATTCAAAGGCGTTGATGCTTGTCCACATTAGCCCATGTGAAGAAGATGTTGGGGAAACGACTTGTTCTTTGAACTTTGCGAGAAGAGTGAGAGCAATAGAATCCAACAGAGAACTTCCTCAGGTATGCTTCTTTTCTACTTTTTTATTTTAATTTCGTTTAGTTTTGTGATTCTACGGCTACTAGTGTTTTAAAGACTTCTAATTTCATTAGGACTTGAAAAAGCAAAGAGAAAAGAGGATTTTGGAACTTGATGATGAAATGAGAGATGCTGAACAAGAAAGCCAGAAACTCAGGAACCAAATACAGAAAACTGAGCTAATTTTGCAGGAGAACAAGAAGCTATTCTCAGAGAGATATCATTATCCTGGAGAAGATCTGAAGCCAACCCAAGACAATGATCAGAAAGAAGAAGTTATAGAAGCAACTGAAACTCCAGCGAAAGCTATTCCAATTCAGAGAAACGGCTTGAGTTCTCTTCCTCGGTTCATGACATCTACAGTGGCTAGTCGCCAAAGACAAGGCGCCAAAGAACGAGAAATGACCTCAAGATCAAGAAGTTTGAGACCTTTGAACAGAAGCTCATTTCAATTCTCAGGTTTGCATTCTCTTAGCTATTCAGACGCGCACTTTAGAACAGTGTTGCATAGCTCAGTTAAGAAGGCCCGGCATGTTGAAACACACAACCCGATGAGAGATGCTACCAATTGCAATGAGTTAGATTCAAAAATTCCCGCCATACCTGGAAACAAGAGGGTCACTAGTTCTTACTCGAATCCGAAGGTTACATCAGTCCCCCGGCATAGAAGAAGAATGTCTGACCTGATATGAGAAAACTACATTAATTTTACAAGGTTTTTAGTTTTGACTGTTCTTGCTTGATTTTAGGGTGCTCTATCATCTTCCCTATCTTTTTGTTTTCGGTTACCTCAGGTTGATTGGCATCTTCTTGATTATTTGATTGTAAGATTGTGATTGTTGTATTGATTTTTTTCCTTTTTTTTTTCCTCAAAGGTGGATAGGTTAACTGTGCCATGAGAAGGCTTACAAACATGATATTGTAAGAAACTGTATCTGAGTACTAATGTGTACTAAATTATAGTTTTGAGTGTAATGAGCTTCATATTGGAATGCATCTTCCTTATGCATAGGCTTTTCATTTGTCATTCCCTAGCACATTTCACTTTCCTTTCTTTGTTTGCTTTTATCTTCACAACTACACTGCTTCTTCAAGAGTTAGAAGTCTATGACTGATAGAGATTTTGAGATTAATTTCTTAATTTATTTAGATTGATGTATGATGGGTGCCTGCAAGTTCTGATGGACTAGTCTGATATGGTAAAAAGTCATTTAGACGCCTAGTAATAATTATTTTTTAATGTCAACAGCATGTTTTATAAAAATATTTTCTTTGCAAAATATTTAAGTTGTAGTTTTTTTTTTTTTTTTTGAAATGATGGTTTTAATACAAAAAAAGGGCAAAATAATTTTATTAAAAGAAGTAAAAAAAATCTTTATGCCACACTTGATTCTTTTCCTACCTAAAGAAGTAAGTCTGAATATCATAAAAAAAAAAAAAAAATCTTAAATTGAGCCATAGTTAGAAGTTTTAGTTTAAATGAACTAAATAAACTTACAAAGTATACTTGACTGTTCTTAGATTGAGACTTGTTAAAAGTTAGGAGTAATAATTTGTGTCATCGTGTTATAAACGAGTCATATCGTTATTGTGTTATATGATCAATTTAACATTTATAATCAATTTTTTAAAATCATTTTTTATAAAAACTATTAATAAAAATATAAACATATTAAAAATAAATTAAAATTTTAAAAAATTATATATTTAAAGAAATACTAAAAAATATATTATCAAAAAATTAATAAATATATTAATTTTAAACTAACTTATTTATAATTTATCTTTAAACTTATTCATAATTGTATTAGACATGTCATTTTTTTATTTATCAAGTTAACTTATTTATGACTTAAATTTAGTTGTGTTTAATCTTGTTTTACTCATTTTAATTCAAATCCGTTTATGTTAAAACCAAACCCTTTTCTCAAAAATGCTTTTATTAGTCTCTTGAGTTCAATTTAACTAAAATTTCTGGTTAATGTGGTTCAAAACAATTTGGGGCAATGGGGGATTAGTGCTTCATAGGTTTGGAGGATTTTTATAATGAAATTTGAACTTACACTAAGTGTTGAATAAGAAAAAAACTTTGTAGATTGCTCACATGAGCTTGAGACTTCATTGGTTCTAGGGTTCTTGGAATGATATTTGCACTTTCCAATTAAAAAAAAAAAAAATACTGAATTACACCCAATTGCCTTGGATGTGTTCTACAAATCTTTGTAGTTCAATTAACTAAAACTTCCCGAATTTGGATTCTTTTTAGTAGATTGAAGCTTCATGGATTTTCTTAAGCAAGAAAGTAAAAAACTTGGTAGATTGCTCACAATAGCCTAAACTTGTGATTTAGGGTAAAAAAATTCATCCATTTATAGATTAAGCCTTCATTGATTTCAAGGTGATATCTTGACTTAAGCTCCAATTATTTGGCAAGAAAAACAAATAATAAAAAAAAAACCTTTTAAATTACTCCTTGTTGCCTCAAGTGTATTTTCTATGTTTTTTTAGTTCATTTCAAGTAAAATTTATTGTTGATGAGGTAAAAAATTTGTTAGGGTGCATAATCCAATATAATATATCGATCATTTTTCATATACGATAATTTAGCTTGAAACAGAGAACTTTTCTTAATTTGTCATTTTCTTGGGTTTCTTACTATATATTCCTAAGTCAATTTAAATGTATCTTGAGACTAATTACTGTTCAAGTTATGAAAAGAACATAAATGAAGAATTCTGACTTGATTTTCTTAACGCAAAATGCTTTAACTAAAAAAACTAAGGGCGTCGGCTTCTGACACCAAATGCTCGATCCCTCCTCCCCCTTTCAAATTTTTTAAATTTTTTTTACTACAACATATGCACACACAGACATATATATGTGTGTGTGTGCGCGTGTGATATTTAAAAAAAATTTAAGAAAAATTTAAAAAATTTAAATTGTTATGTATAATTTTAATTTAAATGTGAATAGTTTATATGTTTTATAAATAATATATTATAAATATGTATTAATATGATTATTATTTTTATATTACAGCAAAAATTTATAAATAGTTAAAATTTTTAATAAATAAAAATTTAATGAGTTGATTATAACATGACCTTACGTTCAATTTAATAATTTAGTAGCTTTATTACTGACCGTATTCTCGTGGTATAGAATTTTGAACAAAACTCACGCACGCCTCATCAGAGCTCTGCAACAATGGCTCCTCTCACTTCTAGAGCCATAGTAATATCAGTTCCAGTTCTACTAGCTTCCTTGGCTACTTTAACAATCTTCTTCTTCTTTTTCTTCTTCTTCACCTCCTCTTCCAACTCTTGCCACTGCAACACTGCCACAAATCCAATCTCTCCTCTTCCCACAGCAAATGAAGATCATCATAATCTTCAAATCCTCCCGTCCCAAGAAGACATTCAATGGTGGAAGCACCAGTTGCAACTAAACCAACTCTCTGATTACCAGGAAGCCAAGAACAAGCTCCGCAAAGGCATCAATCCACGCACTCGCGCTCAGCAACTCCAAGATCTGCTCCAGTAAAACTTCTCTCAGATCCGATCCTCTGTTATTCTGTGGTTTCTTTTTTCTTTTTTGGGGATTGTAGGATTTATTTTGATCTTGTTTCGAATTTTTGTTGTTTTTGTGCAGATTTAAAGGGATCTCGCATTACGAAGATCCAGAAGCTTCGAATCACTCAATTCCGCTACAATGCCCTGGGGAGTTGCTGGTCGAAGAGCATCACAGCAACTACGGGGAGCCATGGGCCGGAGGACGTGACGTGTTCGAGTTTCTTGCGAAATCGGCCCGGTTGGAGCCGGAAGCGTTCGTTTTGGAGATTGGTTGCGGTACGCTCCGGGTCGGGCTGCATTTTATACGGTATTTGAATCCTCACCGGTTTTATTGTCTTGAACGAGATGAGTTGTCTTTGATTGCGGCGTTCAGGTATGAATTGCCATCTCAGGGTTTGTTGTATAAGAGACCTTTGATTTTGAAAGGAGAGGATATGGACTTTAGTAGGTTTGGATCGGAAGTGACGTTCGATTTGGTTTATGCTAGTGCTGTTTTCTTGCATATGCCTGATAAGCTTGTTTGGACTGGATTAGAGAGGTTAGTGAGTAGATTGAAGCCTTTTGATGGACGAATTTTTGTTTCTCATAATGTGAAGTTTTGTTCGAGATTGGGAGGTGAGGAGTGTAGTAAGAGATTGTCAAGTTTAGGGCTTGAGTATCTTGGGAAGCAAACGCATGATAGCTTGTTGTTCAATCATTATGAAATTTGGTTCGAGTTCAGACGGATCAAGGTGTAGAAGTGAGATTTTTTATTGGATGTATTTTTGGTCATCGAAATATGGACAAGCTTGAAGAAATATGAAGGTAATAGTTCATCACCATCACTCCTTGTGGTGGTGCCACTTGTCTTGACCGTTTCGATTGTTAAGGCTCAATGTCCTGACCATTTTGGCAATTATTTTGCAGGTCTAACATTTATTAGTGAGTCTCTTGTATGTTTTGGTAATTATCATTTGTAGCTCTACTTTTGACAAATCACCAAGAAGTACCAAAGGCAGAGTTTTTTTTCCCTGTCTTTTTTTTGGATGTTTTGTTAAATATTCTGTCCTGGAATCATTTTTCAATACAACTAATGGCCCAAGACTTTCAACATTCAAATTTTTTCCTGTATGATTTTTCTTCTTGTTTGTTTGGAACCAAAAATAGGAACGAAAAAACCATGGAGGCAAACCTTCTAATGGCTACAATATCATTCTCATTCTTGTTTTTGTCTCTCTTCTTTTTTCCTTTTACTTTCATTAAGGTTTTGAATAGAACATCGTAAGCTTACATGTAGTTGATTTTTTCTATTGCCACGTGCAAGTGATGATATTGATGTTGACTTTTTTTTTTTTTATATATATGTTGTGACTGATTACATCCTTTAACATTATAGTTTATACTATATACACTACATCTATGTATATATTGCTTTGTCAGTCTCTTAATCCTTGTATTTCTCAATATCCACAAAATTTTCAAAAAAACCCCACTAAAATTTTGAATAATCTCAAAATTAATCACCTGATACACAGTCCAATATTCAACAGTTTCAACAAATATAAATATTTTTTAGTATACAACCTCCACAATCTAAATCCATAACACAGAACCAATAGTTTATAACTAGTTTCAATAGGAAACGTGGATGTTTATAGTTATACAAAATATAAGTTTAGAAAACTCTTCCACATAGTCACACAAAAGTTGCTGAAGAGTTGATTACTCTTCTTGCGCAGGTTGTTCCAATTTTATCTGATGTCTTCGTCTAAGTGATCTCAAACAGTGTGCTTGCCATCCTCTCACAGTATGCCCCTTTTTTTGTTTTTCATAAATTCAATTGCTATTATTAGTGTGTTTAGTTGCCTTTTTGTTGATAATAAATAAACATGAATCTTGATTTTTTGCTTTTTTCAAATCAACCAACATAAGACTTCATCAAATCAACTATTGCATGATTTTTAATCATCAAACCTTGAGAAGGTCTACGTAATAATGCTAATTTAGACATTGATAGAGTAGAGTGGAGAAAGTAAATTAATGTGGCCATCCACATGTAGTTAGGAAAAGGCTTAGTTGAGTTGAGTTAATTTAGTTTTGCTTATTATATTGCATGGTCATAGCGGTGCAGTTAGCATCATCAGACAGATTTGTAAGTCCTTATCTTACGTGCATATTACCTGGTATAAGTGTATCATTTATGTTTGGAAACAAGCGCGTAGGAATTTGTATCCACTGATTTTGAAATAGATGTCTTTGACTAATTCTTCAGTGACTCCTTAATTATTTTTTATTGAGTTCATGTGAGCCTGTGAAGCATCACATTGGTGTATTGATTCACATAAAAATCTTCACTCGAACAAGAAGTAGATGTAGTTTTGTCTATAACATTCATCATCAACAATTTGTAAGATTTTCTAGAAAGATTTATGGGTGGGATGAGTAGGTATTATTAATTGTTCTTCTTATGAACTATGATTGAGGGAGGATGGTTGTGATTCAGTAGAGGGGTTACAGTTGCTGCCAGTTGGTCTTTATTGCTTGAATCTTTCTGATTTTGATGTACAAAAGGGAAGTGATGCGTAACCAGCTTAATTTTCTCTTTGGATACTGCATGCATATAAGAAAACGTGTATGGCTTTGAAGTCAAGCAGAATCTAGGAATTAATTTAATGTGTTCCTTTATAACATCTGAACTCCAATAACATTGTCCTTGTGTGAATATACAATATTTTTATGCTTCAAAAAAAAAAAAAAAATCCTTGTGTACGAAGTGCATTTTCTATTTGTGGCATTTGCACTGTATTATGCCCACCACTGTTGCAAACTCTTGCTAACATGTCATGCTAAACACCCTGTTGTATCTGCTATTTTTTGAAGCCAGTCAACAGCCTGCTTAATCTAACAGCTAAGTGATGTTGTATCTATGATTTCCAAAATGTTGACTTTGGAGCCTAATTCAGTTTTTCTTCTTTTTGGTGTTCCCAATCTTTTTTTAGCATCTTCCTCTTCGTAAATTACATTGTGTTGCTGAGTATTCTACTTTTGGTTGCTAAATTTGTGTAACTCTTGTTTATTGTCTGAGAGATGCTGTTTCTTCATTGCGTCTTACTTTACTTAGCACCAACTATCATCACACTTATAACTGTTTTGATAGTTGACCATTGTGTTACATGGACTTAGAGTATGGGTGTCTATCCATACATATCTAGTGGTCTGAATTGTTCATTTTTAAAATAGAAAGTATGAAGACTTAGCTAAAAAATGTCAAGAAATTTTGATTTGGGTACTTAAGACAGTGTTATGCTTGCTATGAAGTATATATTTGATGTTCTTCTTTTCCCTTCTTTTATCTTCCTTTTAATTGTTTGTTATTCATTTTGTTTTCACGTAAGTGAATTGCTATCTATTGCTCATTATCTTCCATCTTTTAAAAATTTGCATAGTAATATTCCAAGATCTAAAGTATTGGACATGTATTATACCATTAGATGAATTTGCATCGAGCTAAAGTTGATTATTATCATTGATGATGTGCGAACATGGATGAAAACAAAGTCTTTGCAAAATGTCCAACATCGATTGGATCACTCTTTTCCTCCTAGATAAGTAACAAATTCTAGAGCCCCCTTCCTCTTCATCATATCTAAATAAATATTTCATTCTTCTTAAGTTCACTTTTGCTAATAGCCTATGTTCAATTTTTTAAAGATGATCAATGTTGTGATAGGCATTATACCTTATGTAGGTGAAGCCTTGGTGGGACTTAACTGACATATAAAATATTTATTTAGAGGTCATTAAAAAATTATTTATTTATAGTTAGTTGGGTCACACACACACACACACACACGTATTCTTTATATATTAAAAAAAAAAAACAAAAAGGGAAGCACATTCATCAATTGGATAAAAAAGACGAAAATAAGATGGAAAGGATCGTCAATTGGTGTCAAAATATCGCTTGAACTTGATCTTCCTAATCTTGCATGGGCGCATATGGCAACAATAGACCTTGTCACTAAATATGGAATAGTGTTAAAATCTTGCAATTCATAAATATTGCAAAACTTGATTACTTTAATTATCTTTTTGCTATAGTATTATTTGTGTTTGGGCTTCTAATGCATTACTTTTTTCTATTGTAATACAGAGAGGTCAGTCTTCCTTTTTAGAATTTTGGGCACTTCTAGAATCCATGCATTTGATTTGATTCTCATGCCATTAATGATGAAGGATCTTTGTATTTAGAAGTATCAAGAAAGGCATTTAAGGAAAACATTATAGGGAAAGAACTAGTTTCTGAGCTTCTCTTTTGATCACACTGAATTTTTAAAAGAATATGCTACAACTTTGATTGCAAAGCCAATTTCAACACCAATGAGTCTAGTTGGTATGAGTGTTGGAACTTGACGAAGAAACTTCAGTAATTAGATGATTTTTATATTAAAGCTATAAAAGGGATGTGCCTGAGGCAAATATACAATTGACCCTAGAATAGGAGAATGACCATGGTAACGAGTCATCTAATAATTTTGGATTGTTCTGCTGTGGCGAGTCTGACGAACCCCTCATTTTGGAGGATAAGATTTAGGAATGAAACCCTCTTGAGCTGATTAATCATTGGGGTGGCAAGTTAACATTGTGTATGAGTCTAAATTAAGTGGATTCCCATCCTGATTAGTTGGATTATTGGAAGAAAGTGAATTATCTTTTCTGACAAGATCAATATGTTGTTGGAAGACTTTTTCACACATACATTGAATTGTTTTATTTTCTATCGCCAAACTTCATGATTTTAAGATCTTCCCGCAACCATACCTTTATCAACATAATATACAGCTAAATTGGTGAAATTATGCATAGATGGCGGTGCATGAACTTTGATAACATGTGAATTGCGTTATTATCTACTACTGTGATGTGGTCCATTTGTGCTTTGAAATTCTTCTTATGCTACTTGATGCCATAGTTGCTAATCTTGATTTTAAATAATAACTATGTTGTGATGGTACATGAGCAATTTGGTAACCGCACTTCAATTGCGGTATGGGCACGTTACTGATTTGAAGCACCACTAAGCCTAGGCTGAAGTTGTTGAACCTGACAGATGATGAAAATGACTGAAGGGACATAATACTTTTCCTGATTTAAGTGCCAATTGAAATGTGTAATCCTGATGTATCGCATCACATAGGATAATATTACATGGCAGTTCAAAAGTGATTTTGGATTGTAGTTTCTATTTCCTGGTCATCGTAATTTCAATTCATTACAAATTCTAACAGTAGAGTATCGAAGTCAATATAAATATTGCAGCTTCAGCTTTTGAAGAAGTTTTGAATTTCTCACATACTGATACTTTAAATATTTTCCAAATTGAAGGTTTTTGAAATTATATGGACGAATTTCCTGAGTTTTGATTCACAGTTTTGTTCTCTTCTTTTCCTTTTTCTAAAGATGATGTTCTCTGTCACTGCTTTTACATGGTAATTATTGTCTTCTGCCACTTTTGATTTCCATGGTCCAACTTATTCTCATCTTAACTGCATCATTTACACTTTAATTATTCACTCACATGGATCGTAAGTTCATAATCATATCCCTCCTGTTTGTGAGAACCCATGGTTGAGGTTCTCTGATCATTATATTTCGGGAAAGCCCTGTATTAGATGGAATATATTGATTCAAACTTGGGACATACAATTTTAAGAAAGAATCAGTATTCTCTTCTCCTGGTAGTAACTTTACAAGCTATAAACCATGCTTAAGATTTTTATACTGGAATTAGGTGACCCCTGAAAGGCCTGTATTTTTATAGTGAACAAAATAAATCTTAATGGTAGAGTTCTAGAGTGAACTCCTGAGTATGATGAGAAATCTGGATCAATTTCAAAAATTCTTTTTTGAGAAGTACTCTCGAAACTCATCTATAATGGGCTACATGTGTGATGAGGGCCTAGCAAAGATGTAATTTGAGATTTCGCTACTGAAGGATTATCTGAGCTTTGAGTCAGTATTTTAACCATCTTCGTCTTATCTTTTGTAAATTACAATTTTAAGATGCTGCAAAGTGATGATGGGTCACTGGAAATCTTATATTATGAGGTCTGCATATGTTCTAGCTGTCATTACAGATCCAAATGACAGTACAGGGCTTCCCTTTTTTGGTTATATTTATTTATATCCTGTATTGAAACCTAGAAGGCAAAATCAAAATCTGCATTGCTTTTCCCACTTGTTTTTGAGATACAGTATTGTGAAGGAATAAGATGAATGATTAAAATATGCAGTATTGGGTGATTTTTATGTCTGAGCTAATTTGTTTAAAGTAATAGTGTGATAATTTCTCTACATGTTGAAGTGTTACTTTTTACATCTGTTCAGCTTGTCTATGCGTGATAATTTCTCTACATTGTAGTGCCCAAGACTGGCATTTCCCTGCCTACTGTGGATTATTACATGATCTCACTTTGGATTTTTTTTTTTTTTTTTTAAAAGGCTATATAATTGGGTGTTTCAGGGTATCTCCCATTGGCCCCAAAATCAGAAAACCATGCATAAAGCTTCTTGGCTTCAATCAATGGAACTAGGAAAAATGATTAGGCCTAGTCTCACTCAGGCAGCAGTCACATTAACATGAAATGAACCTTTTCTTTCACTACACACTTTTTACACTGTCTCTGTTGTCCCTGTCTTTCTGCATTTTTCTTATCTTTCTTTCTCTTTATCTTTGTGGTTGCATTCAAACTCATCATCAGGTGGAGAATAAAGTTAGCCAACTAGGAAGCTTACTTGATGAAAAGTTGTGTAGGAACTTGGACCATCTTCCATGACACAAGAGCCAAAGACTAAGCCATTCCCATCTCTCTTCAAAATTCTCACCTTTTCTTCTGCTGAGCTTTCATAGTTTCACTCATGACCCAGAGAAACTACTTTATTCTTTTTCAGTAGAATCTCATCTTCTGCAATGAACTGAGCTTGCAGAAGATTGCCCTTTTTACTCATTGTGCTTTTCTTTTTCAGCATATACTAGTCTTATCCAATTTAAAGATGGCCATTGAACATGAATTCTGCTATCCAAAAATTCTTTGAACTCACTGTTGCAGCATTTTAGGCACTATTAGGCAACATTTCTCTTACTGTTGTGGAGGATATGGATTCATGAATAAACTTCTCATCAGCACATCCTTAAAGTTTAGTTAAATCAACCATGATCTTCATCACCTGCCCTAATAGTCTACTGACTCACATTTGTTTCTGCAAAGTGTTGTATACATCCATTAATGAGCGCTTGTCAACATCGACATGGGCACGCTGCGTGATCAAACGTTTCCCTAATCTATTATGGTTTAATTATGATACCTTAAGAAAATAACAGTGGAAGGAAAAAATACTTGAAAGGGAATTGGTGATTTTCGTATGGTTGATTGAATATGACACTTGAGAAAATATAGAATGCTTGAAAAGAAATTTTTGCTAGTGACTAGGCCAACAACACTGGCCTGATTAGTCCAGTCTCTCTTCCTTCTGATACATGTAATTTGGGCATCAATAGTAACGACACCGCTAAAGGAGTATTGAACAGTTTACGATTGGACACCACCAAATGGCAAAGTGGGTGCAATAGCTTAATAATCAAACTGTTCTTTTGGACTAAATCTTTTGAAAAGGGATGAGATAAAGAGGTTTTCCTTTAGAAAAAAAAAAAAAAAAAAAAGTGAGCTTAAGCATATTATTGCTAAAGCTGTTAGGGTTGGGGACCCAACAACCAGAGCCTAGGTGAGGTGACAGATATGATCAATGACCGTGAAGACCAAATATTGTTGAAGTTGCTAGTTGCATGGGCAAAGTGAAGAAAATGGGTTCTTCTTGTCAAATTTGTAATCTGAAAACAAAAATACAATTCAAAAACAGAACAAAAAAAGACTTTTCGTCGTTTTCTGAAAACAGCCGTTTTCCTTAACGAGAAGTAAAGAAACTGTTTTCAGGATCTTCTGGATCAAAAACATTTTTCAAGTTTAAGAGTTTTCAGATATAAAAAATTTTATTTAAAACATAACTACTTTGATACACTAAGCATTATTAATACACTCAATTGTTCTCTAAGCATTATTAATACAAATCCATCGTTGCCTACTTGATTCAACTCAACATAACTGAAGCCCTGTTAGGTTGGTGATCTGAAAAGAGAATTGCAATCCAAAAACATGGGAAATTGGGAATTGAAGTTACAAAAGGACATTTTATTGTTTATTGAAAAGAACCATCTCCCGTAACGAGAAATGAAGAAACTTGTTTCGAATCTTCCGAACCAAATATGTTTTCAATGTTTGAGAACTTTTAGCTACAAAGCTTAAATTTGAAGCACGAATCGAACGGGGCCAAACCTTTTTTGGTCCAACTACACGGCTAGGCTAGATAAATTTTGCTTCCTTCTGCTCTACTCGTATCAAAAGCTAAATTCGCATTCAAATTACAAATCTGTCATTCGCGAGTTAAACAAATAAATCAGACCCAGAATCCGTAATAGCAGAATTGGCCAAAATGTGACTGTAAACCATGTAACTCATCAATGAACCCTCTGCCAATGTAAACCATGTAACTGATGCTTCAGAAAACCATTATAATGCCATACAATGGGCTTCTCTGTGAAGCTTGGTAACAGGTTATATCCTTAACTTCTTCCATTAACCAAAATGATTGTGGCGAAGATTTAGAACGAAGCAGGGCCATTCAATACATATACACAATTATAATTCAGATAATCACATAATTACCACCCGAGAGTATCAGTAATTTACGTAGACCAATTAAATTAATTGAAGCAAAGCATACCTATAGAATGAGACTGTTCCTCATGCAAGCACAGATCATGGCTTGATTCAAGAATTTGCATTTATTTTTCAGTGAATTGGAGTTCCACAAGTTCTGACAACAGAGCTCAAGTAGTGGGCAAGTAAACATAGTAAGGCTACAATTCAAGTAACATGAAGTTCCTCCAGTACAACATTAATACAGAAACAAAAAATAAAATAAAAAGTGCTAGCTAAGACAAATTCCAGACAAATCAAACTAGCATTCCTTTATTAACTGATCATTCATATCTCCTACTCGGCAAGCAACATAAGAAATGGCATAGAAGTGCATCAATATGTTCGTTTCACCCTCTTAGCAAGCCTTCGCTTCTAGCTCAAACATCCTTGTCAGCCAACCATATCCTTCTGCTCTATAATAAAACTTAGAAAATAAAACACCAAACTAATACAAGTAAATAAGAGCCATACCTTCAATCATTCCCCAAGCAAATTAACCATAGACTAACAATGGTTCAGCGTTTTATGAAGGCCTTGAGTTAGATTCTTCATCCACAGTCCAAACAAAGCTGGGCATGTCAAATCTTGGCCCTGCAACTGTCCTGTAAGCATAAAGCCTCTCCACATGACGATCATCAGGCCATGAATCAAGAGTTCCTCTCTCATTGAATACCTCAACATTTAGCCTTGGCATCTTTTGACCTAGCAGCTTACATGCTCCGAAACTCACAAAGCATGAAGACATCCAAAGGGATCGCATTGTCTCCAATTTTGCCGCATTGGCCAGGAGAGCCTTGTCACCAAAGGGGCAATCTCTGATCTCCAGCTTCCGTAGGCTTGGGCATCCTGACAGAACATGATGGAGGCCCAAGTCACTTTCTCCGGCAAAAGCCACAGATAGCATCTCTAATTTCTTTCCGTAGTTTCCTATGTGCTCGAAAACATGGTCCGTAAGAAGACCAGAAAGAGAGAGGCGTTGAAGGCCCTTGCAATGCTGGACAATGGCACCAAAACCTGCGTCGAGTGGCTCTTGAGTAAGGTAGTCAGGTGTATGGGGCTCAATGATGCATAGCCGGAAACGGGTCATATTGGGACTGTTCCTAGCTATGGTAAATAGTGCTTCATTGGTCATCTGATGGCAAAAGTAGAGAACTGAGCGAAGCTCGGGACAACCCTCTGAAACAGAAACAAGACCTCTTTCCGTCAATTGCACATTGTGCTCCACTTCACGTGGATAGGAAGGAAACACCCGTAGTTCCTTTAAGTCCTTGCAGGATGATGCAACAGCAGCAAGACCACTGTCTTCAATATAGTCTAGTACCTGCAATGTGGTCATTCTAAAGGTGAAAAACGAAGTTGCAAATGTACAATAAACTAGGATTGAAAAAAGCAGTCTTTCCCAGATCAGATAATGAGTTAATAATTCAAGCAAAATAATCCAGTCAAATGGGACATACCCACAACTTCTGCAGATTCTGACACTGGCTCACAAGCTTGATCAAATCAGATCGTCTGATGGTAGCATAGCTTAGGTTCAATGTTGTGATCCCAGAGCAGGTTGGATAAATGGATGGCAGGCAAGCAGGGGCCACCTCCCAGACTCCAGACAAGCTCTTCAGCTCCTTGCATCCAGTAAAAGCACCCACAAGGTTTGAATACAGTTCAGGATGGATGTCTGCAGAAAATGCACCAGTGCCCAGATCAACAAGCTGAGGTGCTCGTCTGAGAAGGTTAGGGAGCTTGTCAAGGGGCACAGTACGGTTCAGTTTAAGGGTTTTCAGGTTTGTGCATCTTCCCACTAAACGCTCTAGAGCAGGGAAGCTCACCTCCCCTTCAAGGCATGAAAAATTCAAGGACACCAGAGAGGTACAAGTCTCAGGGAAATAGGTAAGCCAATGGCCACATCTGTCATCTACTTCACACTCTCTCAGGTCAAGCTCCCTCAGATTCCTGTTTTAATCAGCACAACCCGCAGAAAGTATGTTAATATTCAGAAAATTAACCAGCATTAAAGATATCAAAATAAATAAATGCACAGATAATGCAACAACCCCCACCAATTTATAAAGATAGATATTGAACCCGTTAGGTGCTGAAGTCATTCCCTTTTGAGAGTATTTAGTCTCTATTAAATACCGATAAAATATGATATTCAAACAAAACAACTTATGAAAAAGATCCACTTATGTCACAAAGTAAACATGAAAGGAGAAAACTAGTTTAGTTTTCTTTCTTCTGCTCTTTCCTTCCCCTCTCCCCCTACACCCAAAAGTTCGAAAGAAAAAGAAAATAAAAAATAAAAAAGCAAAGTTCAAACGAAAAAGTAATTCAAACTTAAAAGTTTGTGAGAAAATAAATTTTACTGAGTCTAACCAATTAGCTAATAGAAATTGAAGCATTTAAAGAATCCACAAGTACAAAAGCAAAGAATCTGAAAAAGAATGTCTTCGGTACAAGAAATTTTAATTCTACATACTAAAACATCAGTAAGCAATAGCACAAAAAAGAGAAGCGAATCTAGGAATCCAAGAATACATGTCGTCCAACAAGCACTCAACCAGAGAAAACAAAGAGAACCCCACACTCTAACAGTCCAAAACAAATAAAAAGAAGCACAAATAAAATGATCCTGACTAGATTTTCCACATTACCATCCAAAGACAAAATTTTTTCATAACAGATCCTAAAATTCTTTTTTCTGATGATTCTACAGACAGCCTCACTATCCTGACTAGATTTTCCACATTCAATTTCAAACAACCACTTCAATTTAGATCTTTGTCACCTAAAAAAGCACTAATAATAATAATAAGTAAATAAAATAAATTATATTTTTCCCCTCAAACTACCCAAATCAGTAGCAAAACAAGGACCCAAAAAAAAAAGAAACAATTTTTTACAAACACATTTTGCAGAACAAATCCACAAACGAAACCCTAAAAACTCAAGATACAGAAAAAAAAAATTGATAAGAATAATAAATATATTATTATTAATGATTTAGTCAAAACTTAGTTAAAAATCAATCCGCCATAACTAAACTTTGGCCTAATTTAGTCTAAAAAATTAGCTAAAAAGAAAAAAAAATGCACAAAAATTAAACAAAGGGAGACCTGCAATTAGCAGCAATGGCAGCTAACCCATCCGTAGTGAAACCCTCGCAAGAAGACAGAACCAAAACCCTAAAATTCTTAAAAGACCTGGAAATCAGACCCAAACACTCATCCGTCACAACCATCCTCTTCAACCTCAACTCCTCCAACAGCGGATAAGCCTCCACCATCTCCGAGATCCACGGATACACATACCCTCCCCAACCTTCCGGCACCAGATTAAAATCCGCGAAATGTGGCTTTCCTTTCAACCACAGAGATCTCACTTCCGGAAACCTCCTGATCACAATCCTAGGGCTAACAGCGTAACAATTCCCCACGAAAACCCTCCTCCTCGACCACCTCTCGATCTCGTACCACGATTTGCACACCAGTGATATCGCGTTACGGTCCTTATCCGACTGAATGAACGAAAAAATGTGGTCTAGAACTTCTTCTGGAAACGAAAACGCCATGAAAGATCGCATCTTGCTCGCCAAATCCTCGGTTACTTCGCAGATTCTATACCTATATCTATATGAACCCTAGAAAATTGGGGGTGAGATGAAAAAGATGAGATTTTTAGGGTTTTTTGGTCCGAAATTAGATCTGAAATGCCATTAACAACGCAGAGCTCGCAGATCGAGCTTGAAGCGAAGAGTGAAAGTGAATAGACAAAGAGAGGAGAGAGACAGAGTACTGACGAAGAAGAAGGAGAGGAAGAAGATAAAGTTTTTATTCTAGTAAGAGGCGCGTAGCGTTCTAGTAGATCCGGTCAAAATGATCAGGGGTTTTGATGGTGCTGACTGCGACACGTGTCTTTGAGGAAAACTAGCCGTTGGATCCTAGGATCGTTATCTGCTATTTTTCAGGAAGAGATCAGAAAAAATTTAAATTAAATTAAAACAAAAAAGCGTATATACGGAGACGTAGATGGAGGGAACTCTAGTAAATTTCAAAAACTCGTCTACAATGGCGATTTTTTGAGATATCGACGATATCGACGTAACAAAAAATCGTGCCTCCCGCGAGTAATTTTTCCTTTCCTTTTTCTTTTCTTTTTTTTTTTTCTTTTTTGTTATTAATAAATTTCATTTCTCGATATATTATATAGGTATGGTTAATTTGTTATCTTTTTTTTTGTTTAATTAATGATTTGAAAAAAAAATCATTTTTTTAAATTATCATTGCCCAATAAATTTTCCATTGAAACTTTTGATATTTAAAAAGTACTTTTTCAATTTATTTTCACATTTTATATACTACATACTTTTTCAATTTAATACTTTTAAAAAAGGTTATTTTAATAATAAGTCATTTTAGAGAAAATAAAATAAAATTTTTTAAGAATAAGTTTTAAGTTGGAATCTACAAGCTTAATTTCATATTCCAACTAATGGTAAGACAAAAAAAAAAAAAAAGAGAACTTCAACAAATGGTCTGCCCAAAAAAAAAAACCAATAAAATCAGTTAAATGGTATAATTATCCAAAAAAAATTATAAATGTTAAAATTAGATTTTTTTTTTTTTAATAAAATGACTGGTACAAAGATGTGGATTGTGCAACTATCAAATAAATGCATAGCACTTATTTATTACTTTTTGTACAATTTGTATCCCTATTTTTTATTTTAATAATCATTGTAGTACAATCATCATAAATGTTATTGGAGATATTTTTTATTTTATTTCTAATATAATAATAATTTCCATTTATATTAAATGATTAGCAAAAAAATAACAATAAAAACCCTTAATTTATATTAAACTCACATTTAAATATACATTTAATCTTTTTTTTTTGGTGTCAAAAAATAGATAAAAAGGGTTCTAACACAAAAAAATATATATATATATTAATTATCTTATAAAATAAACTTGAGAAATTGAAAATTTGAAATGTTCTTTTTGAGATGAGAAGAAGAAGCAAGTCTTCCATTGGGTATACGTGTATGTATAAGATGATTAGACACGTGTGATGATTGATCTGGTACGCTCAGCCGTACGCAGGGTGCAGTTGCACCAGCTGAGCGAAAACCGTAATCGGACGGGTATTATACCCTAACCTGGAAGTACGGCTGCCGCAGAGGGCACTGGAGAGGCCTGGAGAACCGTTCGATTAGATTACGTGTTTTATTTGAAAAAAATTATTTGCAAAAAAAAAAGTTAAATAAAAAGGATAAAAAAGAAAGGAACTTTATATCCAAAGGTCATCTGGTACTCCAAAAATGGTTAAAAGTGGATTTGTACGAAAATTCACTCGCTTCTGCCATTATGGAGAATTGATGGACACTTCCCTCCCTGATTAGACCCATTATTCTTTTTCATTATTTATTTACTTTTTACCTTTTTTTCTTTTTCTTTTTTGACAAATATTATCAATGAAATTATAAAAAAAAAAAAGAAAAATAAATGTAACTTACATTTATGATGGAAATAAATATTATATCGAATTTTTTGAAAATAATAAAATTTATTTGATTCAAATTTTTTTTATCTGTTAAAATTTTGGTAATATTTTTTTATAAGTTTAAATTATCATTTTTTTAATTTTAAAATAAAATTTAGAAATGGAATAAAATCAATAGGTTCGGTTTGGTGGTGATTTTATTATTATTATTTTTTCTTTTTATTTATTGAGATCGTTCTGGAACTATACAAATTTCACTTTAGCGGATTTGCTATTATTATTATTATTATTATTATTATTATTATTATTATTAGAGCTAGAAAATCTAACTTTTGAAGCTGGTTGAATTCATAATTTTTTAAGTTAATTCTATAAACAGTTATAACCATGATGATGATTAAATGATATTAATTTTGTATTATTATGGGAAACTTTTCTTAATACATGGACTATTTTCATTTTAATTATGCTAATTCATCGTAAATATTCAAAAATAAATGCAAAATAAATGTCAATTATTAAAAATTAGTTTGCATTACCTTTATTTTTAATGAATAATCTTTTACCTACCAAATAATTATTGATCCCCTTTAATTAAAAAGTTTTAAGTTTAAATTTTTAGTTTAAAAAAGAAAATTTTTTTCTAACTTTAAATAATATAAATAGTGACTCATTTCCAAGTATATATAAAACTGACTGAAAAATATATTATAAAAATTTTTAAAAATTAAATTTTTAGATACCTAAAATCCGGTTGGGCACACTCAATTTTTTAGGCACATTAAATGTGCAAGAAGATCAGTTTCATGATTTTTAAATAGTTACTTTATAATCCTATGTCAATCTAGGTTTATAAATTTATAACACTGAGAATTTTTTTTTTTAAGGAATAATGCTTAAAAGGACAATCACTTGTTTTATGAAAGTACAAATGAATAATTAAGAAGTATTAATATTCTAATAATAATAGCCTTTAATTTGAGTAGTTATATATATATATATATTCTAATACAAATTTTCCAACCTATTTTTTCAACTATTCATTAGATCATTTATTACAAAACTCAAAATAAGTAAATCATATACAATTATTTATTACAATTATATATTTTGATCAATTGTATTTTACCATTTTAGCATTAATATAATTAATGTATATGTATGTATGTATGTATGTATGTATATATGTATTATTTTTTATGTGGGCATAAAGATTTCATATTATTTTTGTGATGAGATGGGTATGTGTGTGGTGTGGGGGAGAGTTGAAAGGAACTTGTGCTTTTTTCTTCTGCAAAGGCAAAGCAAAAAAGAGAGAAATAAAAGAAAGAAAGAAAAAGAAAAAGGAAAGCGTCCTTATATGACAGCAACAGCCGCAGAGCCTCCTGCTATTTACTACTACTACTATTACTTCTACTGCTGCTGCAATTGCTATTGCAATTTCTGATATTTTTGCAGTCTTAGTTGCTGAAAATTTTTTATTATTATTATTATTGTTATTTTTTCCTGTTTCCCTTCTTTTATTTTCAACCGTTGAGCAGAGATAAGACAGTGAGAGAAAGAGAAAGGGAGAGAGAGAGAGTAGGGGAGAATGGTAGTGTAGTGTTGTGTGTTTTGAGATTTGAGATAAAATATATGGTCCCCTTTAATAAGGCTCTTATTGTTGTTGTTTTGGTTCTCCTCACTTGTCCCCATCTCTTGCCTTCCATAGGGGTCCACACGTAGCAATCAGGCCCATGTGGGTGCACCCAACTCTTCTCCTAAATCAAACCCTAAGTTTTTTCCTTTTAAAAAAAAAAAATTTATTTGGATATACGTCTCCGTATCCTTTAGGTATAAGACTAGTATTATACAAGGTGGGATAAAAATATTACTCCTATATTAACAAGAGCACATCCTTGATTTAAACCCTAAAAAAAAAAAATTTAATGTTTTTTGGTACTTAAGGCGCTTTCTGTGTTTAAATCTTGTAGAAGTTATGAGATAAAAAAATCAAGCAAAAAAAATGAGAACCCTTTTATTTTTTATTTCTCTTGCTTAAGATGCTGAAGAATAAAGTTTGATTTTGAAAAAAATTACTAACACTATAGGAATATACGTGCAATAGAAAAATTACGTCAATTCATTGAGAATTATTATGAATATCGGGTTGCTTTTGCCTCCTAAATTTTTTTAAAGAAGGGTACCCTTTAAATTTGACGGACCCTAAAACGTTTGTACAGGGACAATTCTAATACTCAACTCGCTTCACATTTTAATTTCAAAATTTGAAACTTACCAAGCTTCTGCCATTAAATTTAAATGTTGTAACTTATCTTTTCTTTGTTGGTTAGTTATCTTTTCAATAAATCAAAACGAGGTTATTATTATTTTTTTCCCCTTTTTTTCTATCTTTATCTCAATCATTTGGACCATCTTAGAGAATCCCAAGTGGTTGAGTGATTTATTAACATCATTGTATTGCAATCACCATTGTGGGCCAATTTTTCACCTTTTCATTCTTTATTTTTCAAGGGTGGTGTGTTGAGAAGATTTAGGAAGTTTGACTCCATGTCAATGGGGGCTCCCCAAGTTGGTTGGTATCAATAAGCCGGTGTATTTGAAAGTGAAAGTGTAATAATAGAAGAATACACATTTTTTGCCCACTTCATCACTAACATTGTAATTGAAAGTTGGTGTATTACATCAAATTAAACAACTATATCTTGTGTCTCACAATTATATGGTTCTAAAAAATCTAACAAATTTCAATCATAAGATCAATAAATGTACTTGTGTATATCATTTTCTCATGCACACATAAACTTACTAATTATTGTTGTTGTTGTTGTAAATAAATATTATTATGAGCAATGTTACATAAATTATATTTAAAATATTATAATATACCCTTATAATTATTTATTGAATAGACATGTAATTTGAGATGGGTGTCACATTTTTTTATTCAATGGTGTAAATACCATCATATCATAAATTATGGCCTTTAGGGTGTGTTTCATATGCATGATAGGATATGATTATTCTTATAAGATAAGATAAAATGGAATTGGATTAGATAAAAAGAGGATAGGATAAAATGGAAATGAGATTGGACAACATGAGATAAAATAAGACTACAAGTTTAGTTAATATTGTTTTATCTTATAATGGTGAGATAAATTGATAGGTTCAGAATTAATTTTAATCTCATCCCTCATGAGTCAAACATGATAATAAAATAATTTTTAATTTTATCTCATCCAATCATCCAATCTTACGTACCAAACACCCCTTATTGTTTTAACTAGGGTTTATATTACATTTTTACTCAAAAATATTGCACAACTCATGAACATAAATGTATAAAATCAACATAGTAAGGTGTCAGGTACCAATAGAAAATAAATAAATAACAATTTTGTTTATAAGAATTGATATTTTAATTGTTTTATGATATTGTTCACTGCATATACTAAAAGATAACATCCTTGTCAAGGACGAATTGAATACTATTTATTAAATTGTCTCTTTATGATATATATGCATGAATGTAGATATACTTTATTTTCTTATAAAAATAAATTATTCTTTTACAAGACTTAATAAGGTCTATTGTGGCTCAATTATTATTACAGCGTTCTCTACTATAGAATTCGACCTTTGGGGTCAACAGGACAACTTCTATGAAGAAGGTCGTGCAAAGGAGGCTCGAGGGCTTGTTTACAAAAGTGGCAAGGACCAACAAAGGCAGAAAAATGAAAGACGTTTTCTAATCTCCCCTTGGTCGGGGGTGCTTGTGAGGAAAGTATGCCATGACAAAACAAGGGAATGAAAGATTGCTTTGCGTTAGATGCTCTTTACCCTTTCCACAATGATGGCCCTGTTATCTTAGGGAGCGTCGAAACTTTGTAATCAAATTTCTCTTATGATTATTATATGTGGTTTCAATTAATATTAAGGAAAAAAAAAAAATTTAAAAGAGCTACCATGTTACATGCTCTATAAGAAAAGAGCAGCCTCTTTAGGTGATCAGGCAAGACCATTTTCTAAATATCTTGAATAATCAAATCAATGTTTGGAGGAGATGGACTCCTCAAATTTATCAAATTGATGGCTAGAGAGAGAGAGAGAGAGAGATAGCTGTTTGTAATACGCCAACTGGGCTAGTTTCACAATTTTACATCTTTTTTTTTAATATATATATTTTTTAATTTTTGGTTAATTACTTACTTTTTTCTTTTTCTTTTTTTTCTTTTTTTTTGAAGGTTACGGTCTGGATACAAAGGTAGAAACTCGGTTGAGAACTCTAGCTGTTTGACTGTGAAGAAATGTACCATTTCTGTACACACACGCATCTCCATACGAAGCAATTGGCTAGAAATTAGACAGTTTCCACGAGAGTCAAAGTTTAAAGTTCAGATCTTTGTACATTTGGCATTTTTGTTTTTTATTTTTTATGTTTTTCTCTTTTAGTAAAGCAGACCTATTTTACATTATTATACCTCACCTGACACCTCCGCCTTTAAAGAAAATGAGGACATGGCAAGGCAGACATGCTGGGCTGACGATATTAGCGTACCACTTAGGGTATTAGCTATGTGAATTAAAAAATGTATGAAGTGCCGTCTTAAAATATTGGGTAAATTAATATTTTAATTTTTTTTTTAAGAGTAATATGGACAGCTGCCCAAACATTCGATACAGACCAAATGTTTGAGCATAAAATATGACCTTAGGGCATCCGCAATGCCTGAGCGGGCATTGAGCGCCAGCTCAGGCATTGGGAGCCACATATTAAAAAAAAAAAATTAAAAAAAAAAAAACAGGAGAAATGGGCATTGAGCGCTCGAAACTGTCTGAGCGCTCAATGCCCCAGGGGCTTGGAAAGGCTGAGGTGGCGCTCCATTGAGCGCCACCTCAGCCTCTCCAACCCTGCATTGCGGATGCCCTTAGAGTCATGTAGGGGTTCGAGCATACGATTTACATGAAGAATATACAAATATACGAGCAGTCTACTCAAACATTCTTAGTCTGACCAATGAACACTATGCTTAATGAGGAAACAATAGGTGCATAGAAGGTCAAGCCGCTAAGATAGGTATGATACCAAGTATACGATCGATCGAGTCCAAGGACACATATATATAATGACTTACAAATCAAGTCATGCCTTCGAGCAAATAGTATGAGAGAATACGAGTCGGAGCGTGTGGTACAAATCTTGAAGTCTAAGCACCCAAAAGTTTAGCACATGGCATAAAATTGTAAACAAGTTGTTTGCGCGCTTGTCCTCACCTTCGAGCAAAGTAACAAAGATATACCCTGCTTTCAAAAAATTCAAAATCTTATCTATTTAAAGAAAGTTATACCCATCTTTAAGGAAACTTGATATCTTGAAATTCCATCAAATCCACAATTACCCAAATAATTTTTTTTTTACATAGAAGACTGATATTCTAACACATTTATAAATATTATACTCTGTAAACTAAACAGGAGAATCAAACACACTATTCTTCATCTGTACTCAGCAATTTTGATTATAATTTAGAGGTTTTTTCTTCACTTTTTCCTTAAATTCAACATGTTTTATCTTATTTTGCTACCCCTTTGTCACTTTATGGTGTTAAAAAAATTTCACATCAGCACACAATAAATAATACATATGCATTATTGTACCAATTAGTACTATTCATTTGATGAATTTCTATTTTCACTAGATGTTTAATTTATTTCAAATACAAACTATTTTTTACTTATAAATACAATATCTAAAAATTTTTGAAAATATAAAATATAATTGATATTTTTTGGACACCAATACAGTATAATAATAAAATCATGTACCCACCCTTTAGAACAAATAAATAAAAATATAGTTTTCAATTCGGTTAACGGCTTGATAATGAATAGATTGAATGAGACGCAGGATTTGGTATTGCCGACTACGATGGTTGTTATAAATGGGCCACGACGATACAGGACAGGAGTACTAGTCATTTACTTCCACGTGGCACCGCAAAAATTTTTTGTAGGCCCCGAAACTTGACTTTGGCTCCACCTGAACCTGCCACGTGGTGAGGCGTTGATTACGGTGATGAATGGTAGGAGTACTTTGTCGGTTGCGAATTTCAAGTTAGGTTTTCATGAGACCGGTCGCGGGTCCGACCGTACGGTTCGGTTTATGAAAAAAAACCGGCTTTTTTTTTTCAACGAAATGTTTGAAAAAAGTTTCCACTTTTACTGCATGCCACGCACGTGACGTTGGCGGTGAGATTGAGAAATTACGAATTTGCCATTACCATTATGGAAACTTGAAAGATAATTATTAGATGAACACTCATGAATGTTACTTGGCCATCTTTGCTTAGTCAAAATTGAACCAATTTCGTCATTAATGATTATTATTATTTTTTTATTAACTATTTAATGGGTAATATAAAATTATTATTATTATTATTATTTAATATCTTCAGTTAATATTTTTTTTAATTTTGATTATAATTAAAATTCTTGAAAATTATAAGTTAATTTCTCACTTGTATAAATTTTCCAAATGCTAGAGTTTAAAATTGGACTTTTTAAGTTGTATTCAATGTGAGAATATTTTTAAATGATTGAACCAATCTTATCACTAATGATTATAATATTGAACCTGTCTTTTTTTTTGGAATATTGTAGTAAATTGTTAACAAAATTTATTTATTTTGAAACTAAAATACCAAAAAATGCTTGGTTCGTTCAAACCCAAAAATAATTTTTCAATATTTATAAATAGCCTCCATGTGAGTTCATATTTTTAGTAGACTCTGATTTTGTTTAATAACCATTAATTATTCACTATTTTTTTTTCCTTTCTTATATATATATATATAGAAAAATTTCTTGAAATTGAGAATTATTTTTGGATAGCTTGGTTGCAAAAGCTTGTTTTGCTTTAAAGGCTTGTAATGATAGTTGAATTCAATTCACCATTGCATGGGGTCTTGCCCACGTTTATATGGGCCAAGGTCAGGGTTGGGTGCTGGCTTTTAATGGCTGTGGACACCTTATTTTGCAACCACCATTTTCATTAAAGTTGTATTTTTCATTTTGGTGTATAAAGGACAATTATTAATAACAATATACACCACCCCCTCCCCCTCAAAAGAAAAAAAAAAAAAAAAAACTTAAATGGGTCATGCTTTAGAAGAATTAATTAGTAACATGTTACCGAGCCGTGTTGTTAGAAATAACAATGACGTCTTCGAACACTCAAAGTCTTATATTCGAAGCGAGTTATGCACACACTATAAAATAAAAGTGCAATGAAGGTAGATTTAGACAAATGAACCTCTAATATTTAGGTCAAATACTATCTTTCTCATTAGGTTGTTAATTATGTAATACCCTAGAAAATATTTAAATAAATAAATAATAATAAAATATAATAACGAACAAATATGTTGCTACACATATCGTGATTTAAAGGTATATTAAGGTTAAAAGTAATGCAGATGAGCATTTTTACGTACAATAAACTACATACAAGAATATATATATATATGGATTAAATGGTTTAGATTGAAATTTTCTAAATAGAAACTGAAGAAAGCAAAATAAAATGTAGGTGTGGATACTAAGGGGATACTAAGGGAGTAGATAAATGTATCTTGGGGTTTTACTTAAGTTAAACAAATCTTTAGACCACCTTAACATTCCTGAATACGAATCACGAGGTTAATCTAGAAACCACTCGCTAAGACATGGCTAAGTGTGTATTATGTAAGAAGAAGATTTGTATATTAGAAACTCGTCTTTGATGCGTAAAGTATAATGCTTGACTGATATACTTTGTTAAAAATGTGTAGAGGATATTGACGTCACAATTATTGAAAGAGATTGGAGATAGAGATGAAAAACTCTAAAAGGTGATCTGGTATTACAATCTTGCAACATCCATAACTTTGTTGGAGCAATTAGTTCCTTGTTTTTTGAGTTTCTACTAGTGATGATAAAAGAGAAGAAGGAATTATAGAAATTGCCACTTTTTAAAAAAATATTTGCCTCTTTTTAAAATTTTCAATTATATCAACTTTTTTTTAAATATATTTATACGTTTGTCAAGTTTTTTGTGCACATGAGTTGCGAAAAAGAAGACGATTTGTGTATAAGAAGAAAAAAAACAACAACGTTTTAAAAGAAAAAAATGGGATGTCCAAGGTTCTTATGAGAAATTTCTAGGGTTTGAATGAGATTATGTAATATTTCTCTAATTTTTGCGTTAAGGTTGCCGACGGGCTCCTACCAATCGCTGTTTTTCATCATTTCAAAGTAGTCAACAGTGAAAATTTTCTCTTTTTCTTCACTCTTCTACTACGCGTTTTTGTTTTTTGTATGAAGGTTTCTAATACACTCATAGCAATCGCTGTTTTTTATCATTTCAAAGCAGCAACAGTGAAATTTTTCTCTTTTGCTTCACTCTTCTATTATGGTTTTCTTTTGTATGAAGACGGCCACAATCCAAGCAACAATTTTCATGGGAGAGAATTGAGCGATCAGACCTCATTTTTAAAATTGGGAGTATTGTTTTCAACAACATCAACTAAGTTCATGGGAACCTTTTGTCTTATAACTGAACACGGTGCAAGCTATATTGGAAGGGATTATGCTAGCAAAGTTGATGGTGTTAGTGTGGAAAAGAGCGAGGTCGTGAAGTTGGTCGAGGAAGCTAGTGATAGTCGAAGCTTCAAGCTAGAAGCCATTAAAATTGAAGCAAGTACAATTTAAGAAAAAAACATGATCCTCGAAATAATAGCTTTTAAAAAAATTATTGTATATTATCGTCGTTTGTATAATATATGAATAATATATAATAAATATTTGTATAATATACAAATTATTATTTATAAAATATACTGTTTTTTATATTAAGTTCTAATTAGTTGTATATATATGATATTTTTGTAATAATTATCAATTTTTTTGTTGTATAACAATATGGTTTTTCCAAAGGGGCATCCAAGGGGTTGGTTGGGCTCCTCTTCCCACAAGACCTTCGAGGTTGGGCCTGGACATGAGCTGATGGCTTTTCCCACCTTGGCACCTCCCAGGTATGTTCTTTGGTAATTTGCTATATTGCTTTGACACCCAGATATTTTCACCTAACCCTTTTTATTTTTTAATCCACATATTTAAAAAATAAAAAAGACAACAATAACATTATATGAATTTACCAAAGAGGCCACCTACAAAACCCTAAAACCCCTCCACTTCTCTCACCCACCCTACAACCATCCAACTCTTTACCTAAAATTCCAAAAAGCATTAATTATCTATAATTCCCGGGCTTTAGGTGTTTAAGCTTCATTTATATAATTAATTAATTAATTTTTAATACAAAATTTATACTTGTATTTCAATTAAAAGTTAAAAAAATCTTTAAAAAAATATTTCAATAATATTTTTTTAATTATTCTCTAATTTTTAAATAGGTTGAAAGTAAAATTACGAAACAATGTCTAAAGAACGTCTTCAATGTAAAAAATAGATTATAATCATAAAAAAAGTGTCATGTAATAAATATAGAGAAAATGTCCATCTTATACACTTGATAGTAATAAAACCAAAAAAAATAGTCTTTAATTTAACTATAAATTATTCTTATTTTAGATAACATTGAGTTTCATGCCTACTTACTTTTTATTTTTTCAAGTTAAAAAATAAATTTTCTTTCGTTACATCTTTAGTGACCATGGACACGGACTCTTTAAAAATAGAAGGTCATGTCCATGGCCTGTACGTTTCTTTTGCCACATTATCTCTATTATAAAAAAAATGATTGCATTAAAAAATATTTGTTAATCTAATATCCATTTATCCTATAAGACGCATATATATATATATATATATATATATATATATATATATATATATCAAACACTATCCCTCTTCAGCATTGGTATTTGATGAAACAAACAGATCATCCAACTATTTCTAGATTTTGGGGGTTGTTTATATCATTTATGTGTAATATATTTGCAGGGAAGTACAATTGAAAAATTTACAAGTGAAAGGCTCCAATCTGGGATTGATACTCTTGCTCTTCAATATTGATCTAAAGCTGGTCTTCCTCATTGGAAACTATGCTCTCAACATTTGTGCACTAACATGGAAGAGAAAAAATAATAATAATAAGGCCTGTTTCCTAGAAAAAATGAAGAGGGAGAGGAGTTGAAGGGGAATAAGGTGGAGAGATTTTAACAAAATAAAAATAAAAAAGCTTGGTGAAACCATGAAAAGGAAAGAGTAAATTAAAAAATATGCTCCCATCATCGATACGTATGCAAAATAAAATTAAATTATTTTTAAAGAATAAGATAAGACTGAATAAAATTAAATAATAATTAATCTCACTATCTTAAGTAAATTTGTTTAATCCTATAATTGTAAAATAAAAAGTGAGCCTAAATAAATATTTTACCTTATATCGTTGTGACGACACATAAGATTAAACTAAAAATTAATCTAGTTTTATTCAATGTTGGATGTAATACTCCTCCAAAACATAGTCCTATAGCCCTTTCTTCCAACCACCTTCTTTTCTTTCTCTCTCAAGAGTATGTGTAACACCCGATCCTATCTTTTGGGCGACGGGTCGCATCGAGTTGGGTTCACCCTAAACCTTCACTAGACCCACACAAATCAGTTAACATGGTCAATATTTTAAGGAGCTTTTAAC
>JAJIYU010002439.1:0-30303 GCA_030144865.1 Tinospora cordifolia
ATATCATATAATGATAATTAAAAACAAGTTTCCACTCATTTTTATATTTATTTTGAATTTTTAAAATTCATGTTGACGTGTATACATTATAAGACCTAGGGTGATCACATTTTAGGACATAGGTTAGAGACTAAAAAAGTGTGAAAACTAAACACTTGTTCGGTTAGAACACGAGATCAGGAGGATACTGTATCTCTGGTTTCTATATGGTATGGAACTTATAGGAATTCGAGGTATGTTGGAATCCAAGACTCGGAGATTGACGGGTCATGTGTGATGAATGATTGGTGACTTAGAAGAGCTTGTTTCCCTATGCTTAGCTGGTATAGAATAGTTAAGTATAATGGGTCTTGAGAGGCCTTAGTTGTCGAGACATTTGCAAAATTGTTTGGGTGTAGTGAGACCTCTGATCGAAACCTGTGTTGATGGGCAAAAGTGGTATGGGACACTCGAACTCGGAGGTATGGGTGGAAGCTTGTAATTTCTCTATACTAGCATAAAATTGTATGATTGTTTGACTGTATGTTATATTTGTTTGAACTTCATGAATATGTATATCACTTGTTTTATGATCATGAAACAAAAACCTTATACCTAACAACATTAGAGGACTTTGAAAATCCGCAAAGAGAACATAGAAGAATAAACTGATAGGTTATTAAACAAGTGGAGAACATAATAACATGAATCTAGCGTCATGATAACGTGAACAAGATGAAAATACAAGACAATTGGTATGACAAATAACACAAGAAAAACAACTGTTATCACAAGTATGGGAAAACATCCGGTATCTTGAGGATAAGGGGAGATGGGTTTGTATACACCCAACTAATTTGAAATAAAATTATGATTATCCATTATGATACCTTATCGGATACTAAGATGACTTTTGACTTGTAAATAATGGCAAGAAAATGAGGAAGCACGACAAGGGCTGAAAACACTGATGAGTCTGGTCAAAGGGATCATAGGGCACTTGTGGCAATGATAGCTCACGTTGGGGCAATTGTATCTCCAGAGATGTTGGCAGAGATCACCTGACAAGTGGTTGAGCAGGGTTCTACCTTAGGCGCAAAATTTGCCTCCAGTATAGCCACAGCCCCAGGCTCAGGCTCATCAGGCCCCATTATCGAATGATCTAGTAGTCCCAAACCTAATTGTCGCTGAGGACAAAGAACAGAAGAACTTACTTATTGAGTTCTAGAAGCTACGTCTGAGTATCTTTGATGGAAAGTCAGATCATATACCAGCTAACATATGGTTTTCAGAAATAAATAAGCATCTTAATGTTTTAAGGACAACCATTACCTCAAAAAGATTGTGTAGTTGTGACCTTAGATTTGAAAATAAGCTTATTTCGGCCGATCTCTGTGTACTTCCATTTTATCGGTACAATGAATATTGGGGATGGAGTGGTTAACCAAGTATCGAGCATAGATAGATTGTCCAAAGAGGAAAGTAACAATAATATTACCTTTGGGAGATACCTTTAGGATCAAAGATGATATCCAGAGATTACCTAGAAGCTCGATATAGCAATGCTGAACTACATTATGTAGGAAGAGAAATTTGAGAAATTCTTGGAAGAAGACTCTAAGGAACAAAAAGAAATTCATAACTTAGAGGTAGTTCAAGATTATGAGAATGTATTTTCAGATGATTTACCTGGACTACCACTGAACAGAGAAATAGAATTCAAGATTGCAGTTTATTCTAGAACTAATTCTATAGCCATTCCTCCCCACTGAATGGCACTAATAAAGCTCATTGAGTTAAGAACTCAGCTAGACGAACTCCGAGAAAAAAAATTAATTAGATCTAATGAATCACCATAGAAGCTCTAGTGCTATTTATGACACTACAAGAAATAACACCAACAACAATGTGCAATGTTTGTTGTTATACCCATACAACTACGTTTATGGTGATGTTGTCGATCAAGGTGTTGTAAAACAGTCGATTATTTTCAACAACGCTCACGAGTCTATTGTTATAAAGCATTACGTATCGGTCTAAAACTGAGGTTACAACAATGTTCGCCCATTATTAAATGTTTCAATCTTTTAACACATATTCGACAACGGTCACTATGCCTGTTGTTGTAGAAACATTATAACAACAGGCGCACGTTGTGGAAATCCTGACCTTTAACAATGGTCACAAGCCTGTTGTTGTAATGCATTGTGTATTAGTCTAAAAACTAAGGTTACAACAACATTCACACGTTGTTAAATGCTTCAATCTTCTAACAACGGTCAACAACATTCAACGTTCACATATTCGACAATGGTCATTTTGCACGTTGTTGTAGACGTGTCATAACAATGGGCAAATGTTGTAGAAACCCTAACCTTTTAACATTTCAACAACGGTCATGTGGTTGTTGTTGTTTGTCCATTACTTAATAACATGCATGTGCCCATTGTGAAAGCTCTAGTATTTCAACAACAATCGTCTACATGTTGTTATATCATATATCTTACAATGAAAACTGAACGTTGTCATATGTGTCATTTTTTTTATCGTAAATATTTACTACAATATATATTGCATATATTTACTTGTATCTGTAAATTTATAATATAAAATAAATATTACTAAACATTTGTCCTATCATTTCAAATGCCTCATTTAGTATCACTTAAGAATAATAAATTTCATATTGTCAAACATATATACAATCCATCAAAAAGTGTAATTATTATTTATACTACTTATCGCTATTAATCCTAATAAACAAAAATAAAAAGTTTTATAAGCAAAAATTCTTCTTAAAGGATCATCACATCTTATCTTGATACACAATCCAAGCATATAAACTCAAGTTCTCCATTATTCCAATCTTTATATATACCTACATAAAAAAATAAACTTAATTAGATTAATTTAAAAAAAATTAAGAATAAGAGCTAAAGTATTACGTTGTACTTTCCCTTGAGGTTAGCCTATTAGCTCAAGAATTGCACTATACTTTCCATCCCATGGACAAGAAGTTCTATTATCTTTTTTTCTATGTTGGCGTGTGTGACTATGTATATTAGAGTCAAATTAGTAAATAAGACAATGGTCATTGTGCCATTGATTTGAGTATGTAATTTAGAGGGTAATACATCATTATGGGTGGTCTTCATATTGGAACAACATTACAGTCAAGAGGGCACATGTCAATGGTATCTCTTTCACCTTAACATAGATATTGAGTTCCAAAGATTATTATGTTTTATAACAATGAGTGTGACTCATTGGAAAGCTAAAACAAAGATAGGTTAAAGATAACATCAAATTACAATGTAACAAGCATGATGGCTTTATAATTTTAAGTTTCAATGTAATTGGATGCAACATATTAAAACTATGACCTGCTTGAAATAAAATCTAATTAACATGGAAGAAATATAACATGCAAGAAATGTCCATTATGCAAATAGATCTAAGTGTATAAGAAACTAGAATAAAAAAAAGTAGTAATTTAATATTAGAAATTCATATTTAGAAGCTCATCAATTGCATAAAATATTCTATACAACTTCACTGTATAATTATTCATGTAAGAGATCTTGTTATATTTACGGTAACTACAAAAGTAGACTCACCTTGGTACAGCCTCAGATAGATGAATACCTTGTCCCAAGCAAATGAAACCTTTGATGATCAACGTACTACCGATTTCACACCTTGTATGATATTGTGTATCAAGCATTACTCTACTAATAATATCATTGGTTTAAATACGAAATACAGTTAATTTGTTTTATTTTGCCTAGGTCAATATTGTTGTGAGAAATTGAATTCTTTGTTTTAAGTTATGATGATAGTTTTTGTTTCTTTGGAGTACTTTCAATGAAAGTTGTAGCCTCCGCTATTGAATTGAAATATGCAACTTCACCAATAACTGCTATAATTTGTGTCTATATAGACAAAAATGGACTAAATAGGAAGAATATTATATGTGTGTGTCTATGTGTTTGTATAAGGTATTCATCTGTCTTGATTGCACGAGAAAAACAGATTAGCAATAATAGGCTAACTATAGTACAAACGTTCGAATTGTACTAAATAATAAGCTAACTATAATAGTTACAGCAACATTATATTTAACAAAGGCATATAAGAACAAAACTAAAAAGGATACTATGTATAGTTTTACATGATCCATAGAACACTTAGCCCCACTAGGGGATTGAACACCTAGACTTATATATTAATTTTTCTTAAAAAGCATACGTGAAAGAGATGAAATTTCACATTGTTTATTAATCTTAAACCAAAAGCTATAATAGTAATCAACAAAAATTATAAGTCATGAACATGAAAGAGATGAAAGTTGAAAATGTGAATGAAGAGTAGATACCTTATACTAAAGAAGAAGAACAGTAGCTGTGAGGAAAATAAGAAAAACAATAGCAGTAGTGACGGTTATGGAGGTGACTGTCCAAGAAGAAGGTGTGACAAAAACAATGAGTAACAACCTTTTGAAGAAGTCAAAAGTTAGAAAAAATCTTTGTGTGATAAAAAAATCTCTATAAAACCTGTCATTTAACATAGAAGAAATGTATCAAAATATTGCAGTTTTACACAATAATTAATTTATAAAAGCATACCTATTTATAATAGTCTTATGCACTTCTTTGGCCAAGTAATTGTACTTCTAACAACATCATTCAAGTAATGAATTTCTGATGTTGATCTATGTAAATCAGCATCTTCATTCACTATCTTTACAACCCAAACTCTCCAACAATTAAAGCCTAGTGAGAGGCCATGAACTTTAGCCTTAAGATTTGTAGAAGAAATCTTTCCTCCTGCTACAATTTCTTTGTCTCTTTCATTTTCAGGATGTCAATTCAATAATTCGCATCTAGCATTCTTAGAAAGCATTTTTCATCGGTGGACTTGCTACCCTGTTGTGACTACATAATACATAAACAAATTAAAGATAATATAAACATTATAAGAATAAACGTTTATAATCAAAGTTGGGTTCAAAATTAATATAATTTACTTGTGGTGTTTGATCTTTAAATATATCATATTCATGTCTCTTCCACTTGGATTTTGAAGCTGTTGAACTATATCAGAAAATATATTTCACTATATAAATTTAAGTAATAATTAAACTACAAAGTAATAAACCAAAGAAAATTTTAAGCCTAGTTATCACCTATTGAGATTGCATTAAAAGCATGGCATTCAATGCTTCAACTCTTTCTTCGAGCGTATCCATCTTCTTTGATTTTTCTTCAAAAGTATTTATCATTTCTTCTTGATCTTGAATGATATTTTCTAAGACCTTTACTTTTCCATTACTTTGAATTTGAGCATCAACCTTTGAAGGTGTTGCCCCAAATCCGAGTCCTCAAACTCACCCACGACACTCACGTCCCAATACTTTTGTAATGGTATCCTCTTTTAAGTTATCTCTCTCAACAGAATTGGTGGTAGATTGACTAATTTCATTAGTATTTTCCTGCATTCACATAAAAACAAGTAAATTAACTTGATAACTTTCTATTGCTATATAATTTCAATATATATAACTACATATCATTTGCTTTAATGATTTGCTTACAGTTGCTTCTTGAATTGCTTCATTTAAAGGTTCACCATTCTTTCCCGAATGACCTTTTGTCCATCCATCTACTCTTGCAACTGAATCTGAATTTTCATTGGCGTCCTTCTAAAATATAGAAAATAGTAACATTTACAATATATATACTTATGTAAAAATACAAAGAGGAAAAATAAAATGAAATACGTGCCAAGACCATTATCAATTCATGCTCCAAACGAACATAGCCCTTCCTACTCATTGTGTGCAATAGCTTTTGACTAGTCCTCATTTCACTAAACTTTTTGCTTTTTGCCTAATAAAATGAATATATTAATAATAATGAAAAAGAAGTGACGATTTAAATTTAAAGTATATAAGAAACACACAAAAAACCTAAAGCTCTTTGGATAATCTTTCTTCAACAAAAGTATTCCACTCTATAGGAGACATCAAATTGCTAGGCTTAAGATATTTGTCTACAAAGTTTCTATTTTTTTTTTCATTATTTCTCTAATTGTTGTAAAAATTTTGGACTTGTATTGCATCAAGTTGTGTCCCATCTTTTGCAATATCATAGCCTTATTAGACTCGTCAACTACAAATCTTGTCTAATATGCACAGGAATAGGATAAATTAAAGAATTTCTACAAATAAATTATTAGAATCTCTTATGAATAAATAATTCAATTATACACATACCTCAATTAACCTCCAAAGTTATTCTTTTATTTCTGGAGCCAAATGATGCAAATCTTTAATTACTATAGGCACGTGCTCTCGCACAATTACACCAATGTAAGATGATAGCTTCTCAAAGTTAGTTGACACTGGCTACCCTCTTTCATTGAACTCAACTTTTATTCTAGGAGCATGTCTCAAAACCAAACACATCTTAGTGGGTCCACGCTTCTTTGTTGTTGGGCTATCATTCTTTGTTTCTTTTGTACTACTTTCTATTTTAGATGATGATCCTAGTAAGTTGGAGTCCTCATTAGATAGTTTCACACCTTCATTCTTAGAATGATTTATTGCAGCTAACATGGTTGTCCATTGCTTCTTAGCTCTCTTCTTAGCTTGTTTAGAGGACTTGAAAAAATGCATTCATATATATAGAATTATTTGTCTTATAATATTCACATAACTTAACAAAAAATGTATCATTATGAATATCGCTGAAAATAAAATACTTACTACATGAGCTTCTAAAGTCTTCGTTTTTGTCATAGTGGTTATAGAAGATATAATATACTTGTTGATATAAAATAAAAAGGAATTAACTAATTAATTTAGGTGCAATAAATAACTATGACATAATTAAAAAGTAGGATTTAATGCACAATCCAATCATATAAGCTCAAACAGAAATTCAATAAAAAAATTCAATCAGTTATAGTATAGAACTTAATGCTTACATTATTCACAAAATAGTGCCATTTAGGTCAATCCTAGCACAGAGTTCCACGTTTCCATCTCCAAATGTAAACATGTTTATAGGCTCATGTGTCAAGTTTATACTTTTCTCATATGCTTGTAACTCATGAAAACCTATTGGAGGAGCTCTCAAAACGACATACTAATTAGATGTTTCATTTTCCCTAGAATAGAAAACTTGTCGTGCTTGTGATACAAGAATAAATGGATCCTTATCAAATTGAGATTGGCCCTCATGAAGATTGACTAATATAAATCCTTCTTCTTTCTTGACACCATTGACAATATTAGCCCAATCACATTTTAAAATAGGCACATGAAATGTATGATAATCAAGAATTATGATATCACTTAAGACTCCATAATAAGTGACCTCCCCAGATTGTTGTAATTGATCTTTTCCATTATACCTACAAAGAGTTATTGCTTCAATTAAAACACCACTATTTTGTTGGGATTTTTTTTGCATCTTTTGTATGAAAACGGAGACCGTTTATTATATATCCCTGACACGATAATACTTGCTCACTAGGCCCTAGTGTGAGCCATGTAAGCTTACTAGAAACATTGTTATGTCTAGCAAGCTCGTTAATCTGATCATATAGAAAAGAATATCATGAATACTACTTTGCTAAGTTAAATGGAAATGCATGTTAAAAAATTCTTGTTTACCTTATCACAAATTTATCCATGTGTCTTTTATACAATAAATGTTCATTCCTTAATCATCTTCTATCTGAATGTTGAAGTTCATTCAAGTGCCTAGTGAGCACTAAGATATTCATAATTTATGATATGGATAATAATAACAATATACTTACTCTATGTGAGGTTGAACTTCTAAATTCTTTAATAAAACATAATAGTAAGCAATATCCATGATATCAGACGGAAGCACAACTTTTTTTTTACTAAGAATTGGGTAGCCCTCCAATTTTATTTCATTTTCTTCATCTTCATTTTCAACATTTTCATTATGTGTCAATCGAACCCCTACCTCACATGCTTTCTCAATATATTTGCTACAAAATATGGTACACTTATTGGCAAAATATCATTTAGCTATACAACCCTCTGGTCGTGCATGATTCTTAACATAACCCTTTAGCACTTTCATGAATCTAAAACACCACAAAGATTAGTATATTCTATTATTTGGTGAGCAATGGACTAAGATACGTATATGATAAAGTAGCTAAGCACATTAAAGTGATATATATTCTACCTCTCGAATGGATACATCTACCGATATTAGACTGGTCCACCCAAATAAGCTTCTCGTCCTAAGTAAACTGTTAAGTGAACCATGATATCAAAAAAGATGGAGGAAAGAACCTTTAAAAAATGCACAAATTTTTGGCTATTGAATCATCTAAGTCCAATAATAAATTTCGATCAACGATCCTATCACAAAATACATTAAAAAATTCGACAAAGTCGTGAAATTACATATCTTGGACCATTTGGTAGAACTCCTCTCAAAGCACCAGGCAAAATTTGTTGCATTAATAAAGGACAATCATGTGACTTCAAGCCAAGTATCTTATGTTTTTTAATTGACACACAATTTTCAATGTTAGACCCATAACCGTCAGGTAACTTCAAATTTGCTTATATTCTACAAAAAAATTTGTTTCTCTTCGTTTGAAAGAGTGTGCATTGCAGCAGGTAAATATAATCGATCTCCTTGCTTCTCAACATGTAACTCAGTTCTAATATTCATGCATTCCAAATCTCTATGAACATTGAGTCCATCTTTTGACTTGCCGTTCACATCCAAAAGTGTAGGAATAATAATATCGCATATATTCTTTTCAATGTACATCACATCCAAATTATGACGTAAAAGCAAGCTCTGCATAAATTTGACTTAATTACTTCATATATTATGAAATATAATGAATCTATATTAGATTTCACAAAATAAATGAATTTAAAGTACAATGACACAAATTTGTAAGCATACCTTCCAATATGGAAATTCAAAGAAAATTAACTTCTTTCATGTTTGTTCCTCTTCTTTTGTCTTTCTCTTCCTTTTTTTAACTCTTCCCCAGTCATTTACAATATTTTCTACCTCTGCAAGAATTGCTTCACTTGTAAACCATGTTGGCTTTCCTAGTGGCTCTTGTTTACCATTAAACCAAGCTCTTTTTTTTTTAATATGGATGGTCATGAACTAAAAATCTTCTATGACCCATGTATGAGAATTTTTGACTATGACATAGTCATTCAGAGCAAGTATCCAAGCGACAAATAGGACATGCAAAACTTCCTTTTGTTGACCACCCAAACATATGTGCATAAGTAGAAAAATCATTTATAGTCCACATTAAGATTGCTCTTAAGTAAAATTTAAATTTTGTAAATTCATCATACATGTCAACTCCATTTGTCCATAATAATTTCAAATCATCTATCAAAGGTGCTAAGTAAATATCTATATTCCTGGTTGTTTTGACCCAGGAATGAGTAATGTAAACATTAAATTATCCTTCAACATGCACAACCATGGAGGCAAGTTATATGTAACTAATAATACTTGCTAGCAACTATACCTCAAACTAAGGTTTTGAAATGGATTAAAACCATCCATAGCCAATCCAAATCTAATATTTCTAGGATCTAATGCAAAAGATTCATAATTGTTATTTATAGTTTCTCATGCAGGTGAATTAACCGAATGCCTCATTTTCTCATTTATACTTTTGTTATTTTGATGTCATGTCAATTGTTCAGCTATTTCTGCCATTCCATACATTTTTTGAACTCTTGGAATTATTGAAAAATAACACAACACTTTCTTAGGAACTTTTGTCTTTTTTTTTATTGCGCTTAGATTTCCATCTAGACGAACCACATTTGGGGCGTAAATCTACATCATGTAGCTCATTTCTAAATAAACAACAATTATTAATACAAGCATGTATATTCTCGTACCTAAGATCAAATGTCTTCAGAAGTCTTTTTGTTGCATATAAAAAACTAGGAAGAGGATGATCAGATGGAAGCAAATCACTAACAATCTTAAGCAATTCATTAAACCCAGTGTTTGATAAACCATATGAAGCTTTTAACTTGAATAAAACTATTGTTGCTGAAATTTTAGTATGTTCTAAGCAACTAGGATATAAAGGTGTCTCTGCCTCTTCAACTAAATGTATGAGGTCTTCTTCTTCAATTTTATGCTCATTTTGTCTATCATGATCTTTTTGAATGTATTTAACACCCCGAAACTTTGCGAGCGTGCCACGTCGCGAGCAAATAAATTGATAAATAAAATAAAATATTTCTTTCGTAGGAAAAAAAAATTATGTTTTATAGCTATGCAAATACGTGAAGTAAATACTTGATGTTTCTTATGATTGGTGTAATATTAAAGTAATGTCGGAATCGATATTAAAATAATGTCGGAATCGATATTAAAATAATGTCGAGATTTAAAATTTTAAGTTAGAAATTCATCAAAAATATAAATATGTACATAATAAGATAAAGTCAATGCATATCTAACATTAGTTTGGAAAAATGAAATAAAGTATGAATTTTCTTGCTTAATAAAATTTTTAATTGAAAAATAAAAATTTGATTGGTGATTGAAAAAAAAATTTTGGAATTAAAATATTGAGCAAACCATTGAAAAAATAATACAATAATAATAATAATAATAATATAAAACTAATTACAAAAAGGAAATAAAAGAAAATTTATTAGAATTTAGAAACGAAACTGAGAAATTGCTGGTAGGAGGAAGAAGCATCAAGGAGCACGAGAAAAAAAAATCTAGAAATTTCTGGTTATCCATATGGCTGTGATTTGAATGGAAGAAGGAACGCAGAAGAAATTTGAGGGTGCTCTGTTTTGACGAACAGCAAGAACAGGAAAAAGGTTGGGCTTTGATTTGTTGTTCTCTGGGATGAACTAAAATGAAAGAAGAAGAAGAAGAATGAAGAAGATGAAGACGAAGAAGGAGAGAACGTTGTGTTGAAATGCAGAGGAAGCCACTGCTTTGAACGGACGGAGTAGAGATAGAGGGCAACAAAGTTGGTGAAGCTGGTCGCTGCTTGAGCAGAGAAAGTGAAGAAACGAAAACAGGGGATGCGAAAGTGAGCTAGCCAGATTGTGCTCGGTGGACGGTGGAGAAACGAAAATAGGGGATGACGAAGCTGCTGCTGCTGCTCACGTTGCTGCTGCGGAATGAAGAAGGAACGGATGATGGTTGGGAAGTGAATGAAAGAGAGCAAGGCGCTCTGTCATGGTTGCTGCTATGGCTGCCGAACGAGGAAGAAGAACCAGAGCAATGCTCTGTTTTGTGATGGCAGCTGCCGCTGCAAGAAGGAAAGGAAACAGGGAGGATGCAGCTGCGGGTGCTGCTAGTATTACTGCTGCTACTACTGCTTGTTGTTGCCGAACAGGGGAGAGAACGAAACCAGAAATCCTGGTTTTCAGTTGCAGCATGGAGTGAAGGAAGAACGTTGCAGCAGCGTTGCGATTTGGTAAGTTGTGCGATCTGTGCATGTTGCTGTGGAAGATGAAGAACAACCGTGCCTGTTTTGTTGGTGAAGAAGGATGAACAAAACAGGGGCGATTTGGTTTTGGTGGATGTATGGTGCAACGTGTGTGTGTGTTGATCATGAAACACGAACAAAATCTTCTAGTCGTGATGTGTTTTTGGCTGCTGGTTAATTGTTGTTATTGTGCATGATTTCGATGGTGGTGATGATGGAACAAAGAACAGGGGAGCTAGTGGAAACGGAAATGAAGAACCGTGATCTGTTAACTTTGGTGGATGGGGTTCAGTTAAATGATGAATCCGTGATGATTTGGAGTTGCATTGGTGGTGACAATCAAACAAAGGAAAAATTCGATTTTGGTATTGTATTCGGATTGGTTAATCAACGAGCATGAAGAACAAGGCAACTGGATTCTCTTGGTTCAATTTCTGGTTTTGGTGATGGAAAAACAGTGACTGATTGCTGAGTGTTGAGTGTTTGGTGGATGACCGAATTAAAAGGTAAGAAAAAAAATCACTTGGGTTTGGATTACGGACTTTAAGCATGCTTATTCAATAATCAAAGTATAATAGGATTTATTAATATAATTCGAATTAGATCATGAGAGAGTATAAATAAATTGTATGCATTAGTGGGAAGTAGGAAACTTTATAATACTAAGGTTAAAGAATAAAATTAATTAATGTACTTCTAACAACTTAAATCTTTAAATTAAGTAATTAAGAAGAATTAGAAACCTTCTATGCAAATACTAAATCATTTAAAATAGGAAAACAAATGAATAATTATTTGAATGAGTGCTACAAATAGTTTTAGCAAAATTTTAAGAATAGTAGGAAAGTAAAGTTGTCAAGTCCTAACAAGACTAAAGATTTGATCAATAGAAACCTTATTTTGTTCGTAATAAATTTATTTAAATAAATGAACGAGTTATTTAAATTATAGAAACAAAATGATTGATGAACAATTATTTTAATAAATTTTAATATCTGAAGATGAATCATTTACGTTAAAAGAGTAACTTAGCAATTTTAAACAATAAATTAATAAATTGGACTTGATTCAAATCTTAGATATAAAAACCTTATTTTAGGTGAAATGAAATTTAATGAACATAAGTTATTTATTTATAGAACCCAAATTTTAGTTGTAGCGTTTTTAAATTAATTGCTCGAATCTAAATAAATAAGAAATGAATAAAACATAAAGTTTGAAATATTAATTATTCAAGTTTTAAATTTCAAATTGAGAAATTTGTAACATTTAGAGATTGTTCATTTTGAAATATATGAAATTCTAGGATTCTGGAATAACCTTGTATGGTTGAAATTAATAATTAGACCTTATAATTATTATCTAAGAAATCATTTAAACTTAAGAATAATTTTATTGCGTATAGAGTTTCAGATTCTCGCAATTTAAAGTGTCGAATATCTCGACGGAAAGCAAGGAAACCCTGAAGACCTTCGGAACCAGGTGGGCGTGACTTCTTTGCTCATTTGTATTATACGGATTTAAGATTCAAAGCATTTGGTTGAATAGTTCTAGAATTATTAGAATGTTGTTATGAAATTTATTGGACTTGTTTGGCGTGCTTGGATGATGGCGAGAGGTATCTCAACCCTCTTTTGGTCTTAGACCCCGACTAAAACAAATGAATGTTTGAACGCCTAATGTTTGAAAGTGTTTGTAATGTTTTGAATTGGGTCAGTATAATGCATGTGATGTGTAGGATCGATCCACTGAGCTTTTGAGCTCACTCCCATTCCTATCTTTCAGGTACACATGGACGTAGTGTACTGTAATCTATGTCAGAAGACTCGCACTTTGATTGGACACCTCAAGGGGAGGTTGTGACACCCCCGAACCCTCGGACCGGAACCCAAGTCCTCATGCATGCGTCATGTGGGACCAGCGCATCTACTAGCGCTCCCTTCAGCTCTCTGCTGTGTACGCAGGACTTTTCGTCTCTCTGTGGGTCTGATTCGCCGGGAACCCGAGGTTGTCAACCTCCTTCCTCTCACTAAAACCCGTCTCAATTTTCATCAAAATGAGAAAAGCATATCAATCCCGATAAACATGCTACTATGTTTATCGATAAATATCATAATTCAGAAAATAGTTTCAAATATTTCACCAGATTTTTCACAGTAAATATCAACAATGGAAAGCAAATCTCTGCAGCGGAAACCATCAAAACATCAACTCATCTATCAGGGCTCAAGTAAAACTATCATATACATGATAATAGTCTCTGAAAGTAACATCGCAAAAATCATCTTAAAACTGTGATAAAAAATAGGCTCACCGAGCCCAAAGTCCCAATAACATTTAAAATGTTTAACAGTTTCTAAAAAGAAATACTCGGCCACACGGCCTGTTCAAAACATATACATGATCAATGAAAATTACAACAAAAACTAGAACACAAGTCCAACAGTGATCTCCCAGCGAGATCACCACACCAACCCTGAATCACGGTCAACTAGGGAACTCCACCTCCGCGAGTACCTGAAAAAGAAAATGGGGTGAGCTCGAGAGCCCAGTGGATCATCTCTACACATCACTAGCATTATATAAACCAGAAATCCAAAACATGCACACACTTTCATTACATTAATCATTTCACATAGTTATTTGTTTTGTTGTATCCTAAGACCGAAAGAGTCATACTCCCAATGTTCTTCTGGTGACAAGAGATCGATCCTGGCAGTATCGCCTCGAGCTATGATACCGTTCATGACCTATCACGTCGTCCAAGAATAGGCGCAATGGTGTACGGTCAATGCTCGCCCATCCAAGGAAACTCTCAGCCTTCACAAGAGGCTTCATTAAGAACACCAACGATGAGATCTGGAAGATATCGTGCGGCAAATCTGGCCACGTCAACGAGTCGTCGACAGATACCTACCATCGCTCCGGTACGTTGATTTTAAATCGTAATTTAATCTTCTTTAGTTTCAATAGATTTCATTCCATACCCAATCATCATTCAGGATACCTAAATCATATAGCAAATAACATAAATAACCAGACATTAAGCCGCATATTCAAGCAAATAATGAAAGCATATAACCAGACATTATGCTCATTCATCAATCAAGGCATCCAAACATGCTACACACCCTAGCATGCATTTAACACCCTAGGCTACACAAACATCATGCCTTGAACCTCAAGCCTATATAATACTAGTGAGCAAGAGAATCCCGCCCACTTGATATCAATGAACGACCCTTGCGCCTACTCGCGAGGATCACGCTCAAAATCCACAGACTGAAATGATTAAATCTCGTCATTCAGTCCAAATCCTCAACAATCTCTCTTCAACAAATATCCAAAACATCCAAATTTCCATTTCTCCTCACAAAAATATGAAATTACAGTCAACGTGTTCTAAACTAAGAATAGAACACATTTAGAACTGACTACAACTTCAAAAGAGGAATAGATTGGGTTTTATTACCTATCAAGCGATTTGCACCCTCTAAAAATCCTCCAGATAGGCAACTTTCCCCTGGATTCATCTAAAACTGCAAATGAATAGTTAAAACTTCCAGAATTCAGTTCTAGATCGATATTTTGTCAATTTAGAAAGAAGATTCGAGCTCATAGGGTTCCGGATCATTTTATACAATCAAAACCCTCAAAACCCTTATTCTCGATACAGAATCTGAATGAATCAATAGAATTGAAACTTAAACGATTAAGAGGTTCAGATTCCTACCTCAGACCTTTAACTCTTCCTTGAATTAGCTCTGGATCGCCTCTCTGGAACTCTGGATCAACTCGAGAAATTCCGTGCGTGAAATGACGAATTTAGGGCTCAAAACTGTCTAAATTTCGCGTAATGACCGCGGTCGGCACTTTATGAACCGCGGTCACCACGATGACCTAACTTTTTTGAAATTTTCCACTGAAGACCGCGGTCATTATTTGGTGACTGCGGTCACCAGCATGAAATCACGTTTTTTTCATGTTTTTTCAGCATTTTTTCCATTTTCAAACATCTAAATTTATTTTAGTTCCATACCATACTATATAATAGTCATTTAAAACATGTTTTCACACATTTTTATATTTATTTCATAATTTTTAAAAATTTATTTTCGAGTTGTGTGCGTTTGAAAACTTTGGAGTGTTACAGAGGTCGTCCGGGATAGGTGACTTGGAGGTTACAATTTATGTATTTTTCTGGATTATTATAATGTAATCACATTGGTTTAATTTTGGTTGTCTTATCTTTCAATGACTTTCCTCATATAACGATTTGGTTTAAATGAATAGTTTTAAAGGTATTCCGTTGCATTGCTTATGATTTGTTTAGTAAAATTTTTGTGATTTTCTATCTTACACAGAATATCTTTAGATATATTGACTTGAGAACAAATGGTTATGAGTTTGATTTTGAAGAAAAGATTTTGACAGAAGAAAAACTTTTAGTAGCATCTCAATTTTCAATGAGCGACGATCCACACGTGAGGTAAAACATGAACGGAGGTCCGGCTGAAAACGTGAACGAAGACAGAACCACATGTTTCAAGCCTTTTTTCATGAAAAAACCAATTAGTGTATGTAGGATCCATATCTTTTATGACTAAATGCTCATATACTAAATCATAATGGTGGTGATCTAAGTTCTTGCATTTTGTACAAGGACATGATATTGTATCTATATTTCCTAAACTTGCATGTGCAAAATTGATAAAATTTTGAGCAACATCTCTATATTCTTGAGACAACCTAAAAAAATGAAAATTACTTAAATTTTGAATAATGCAAGCAAGTAATAAATAACGCTATCTAATTTTAGATGTGAGAGTTAACCTTGAAATATAGACCCATTTTTTATCTATGTGTAGCTAAATATATCAATTCCTAAATAGAAGAACAAAAATAAGTCATTAGCAAAAATTAATAAGTCAGCCTTAGCATCCAGAAAATGTGAATGGTTAGCTACTAATCTGATTTTATTCTTTTAAAGACTCTAGCATGTTTTTGAGTTACCATATGCAATGAAACCAAACATAAGGTTTCTTTAATAAAAAAAGAAAAAAACAACAAGAACAACCAAAAAAATTAAATAATAATAATAATTATAACAGAAGAGCAACAACAGTTACCAAACCCACAAGCGGAGATTTCGTACCCAGCACAAGCAAAGATTTCATTCTCAAACGCCCAAAGAAGAACAATAATAGTTACAAATAGATGATTGTGTTGATTCTGCAGCTATTCTGCAACGATTTTACAAATAACGAATGAAGATTAACAAAAAAAAAAGACAAACAAAGAAGATCGATGAACTAAAATGCACAAAGAAAAAGACCAACCATTACAAGTAGAGATTTTGTTCTCACATACAGAAGCAGATATTTCATTCCCAAATACCCAAAGAAGAAGAACAACAACAAATGAAGATTAACAGAAGAAAGACAAACAAAGAAGATCGATGAACTGAAATGCACAAAGTAAAAGACCAACCGTTACAACTAGAAAATTCATTCCCAAATGCAGAAGCAGATATTTCGTTCCCAAATACCCAAAGAAGAAGAGCAACAACAAATAAAGATTAATAGAAGAAAGATGAGTAGTGAAAATCGAAGAACTTAAATGCACAATGAAGATGATCGAATAACAGTGACTCTAGAGAAGATGAGTATTCCCGTGTGATTTCCTTTTTTAGGGCAAGAACTAGTTTTTTTCTTTTTATATTTTTATGTAGTATAATGTGAGAATAATAATATATGAATAATGCGAGTATAACAATTTTTGGTTATTGATACAAAAATGCAGGGTTAACATGTGAATAATGCAGAAATAACATGTGAATAAATTGCGGTATAACGTATACATAACATATGAATAATTATGGAATAATGCAAGTAATGATGGAGGTATAACATACCAACCGATGGATGATGCGTCAATAATGGTATAATGTCAAAATAATAACTGAATAATATGGGTATAAAATTGTTCGGTTGGTTTAGTAAAAAATGCGGGGATAACAAGTGAATAAAATTCGGTATAATATATGTATAACATATGAATAATTATGAAATAATGTGAATAATGGTATAATGCAAGAATAATATTTGAATAATGCGAGTATAAAAATTATTCGATCATTGATATAAAAATACGGTATAACGTATGCATAACATATGAATAATTATGAAATAATGTCAGTAATGGTAGAGGTATAACATACCAACAGATAGATAATGCGTGAATAATGATATAATACAAGCATAATAACTAAATAATACGGGTATAAAATTGTTCTATTACTTTGATAAAAATACGAGGATAATGTGTGTATAATGCAGGGATAACATGTGAATAAAATTCGGTATAACATATGGATAATCATGAAATAATGCGAGTAATGGTATAATGCAAGAATAATATCTGAATAATGCGAATATAAAAATTGTTTGATTGTTGATATAAAAATATGGTATAGCATATGCATAACATTTGAATAATTATGGAATAATGCAAGTAATGGTAGAGGTATAACATACCAACTAATGGATAATGTATCAATAATGGTATAATGCAAAAATAATAACTGAATAATATGAGTATAAAATTGTTCAGTTGCTTTGATAAAAAAATGCAGGGATAACATGTGAATAATGCAAGGATAAGATGCGAATAAAATTTGGAATAACGTATATATAACATATAAATAATCATAAAATAATGCGAGTAATGGTATAATGCAAGAATAATATCTGAATAATACGAGTATAAAAATTGTTCGATTGTTGATATAAAAATGCAGTGTAATGTACGCATAAAAAATGAATAATTATGGAATAATGCCAGTAATGGTAGAGGTATAACATACCAACCGATGGATATTCGTGAATAATGGTATAATGCAAGCATAATAACTGAATAATACAGATATAAAATTGTTTTGTTGTTTTGATAAAAATGCAGAGATAACCTATGAATAATGCATGGATAACATGCGAATAAAATTCGGTATAATATATGTATAACATAAGAATAATCATTAAATAATGCGAGTAATAGTAGAATGCTAGTATAAAATAGCAAGTGATGGATAATACATGAATAATGATATAATGCAATAATAATATATGAATAATACGAGTATAAAAATTGTTCGGCTGTTGATATAAAAAAATAACGTATGCATAACATATAATTATGGAATAATGTCAGTAATGGTGGAGGTATAATATACCAACTGATAGATATTTTATGAATAATGGTATAATACAAGAATAATACGTGTATAAAATATGTTGGGTTGTGTTGGTAAAAAATGCGTGGATAACATGTAAATAGTACGAGGATAACATGTGAATAAAATTCGGTCTAACGTAAAATAATATGAGTAATGGTAGAATGTTGGTATAAAATAGCAAGCGATGGATAATGCATGAATAATGGTATAATGCAACTCATTATTAACCATAATAATAATATATTGTTTATTATTATTATTTTTGTATAGTTAGTGAAATTATGTAAGAATTCCACATTTTAAACGTATTATATGATATTTTAATAAAATAAATATAAAGATTCTTTTTTCTGTAATAATGTCAAATGATCTGTTTATTATGTTGTATCCTTAAATTATTTTCTTTTAATCTTTTATGGCGATAAAATATTTCTCACAAATGTTTTGTTAAACTTTCTCAAATAATTTAATCATATACAATTTAAGAGAGTTTGATTTAATGTTTTTATATAATACATTGTTATTTCATAAATTGCAAAAATAATAACCTTTAACGACAATACCTTTACATTTAATAATAACATTATTACATAATTTATATTTTTATTTTAATAAAGTAAATAATTCAAAATAAGTAAAATAATATAAGAACATTCTTTCAATACATTTCATATATTTATCTATGCTATATATAATAGAAACTTTTTATATTAAAGCGAATTTAGACTTAAATTTGACTTTTTGACTTTTAGTTCATTTATTTATTAAAAAATTAGCTTTACCATTAAAAATTAATAATTTAGTATTTTTAACAATTTAGTGTTAATATAATCTAAAATTCCTTATACAGTATTTTTCAATATGTTTAATTTTTAATTTTAATAATCATAATTTATATTTTGTATTTTAAAATTATTTTTATTTTTTATTTTTTATCCATATATGCAGTACGAATTGGTTATTTTTTACCCATATATTCACCATTTTATACCAAATATATGTATGTATATTTGGGTATCAGTCAACCCAAATACACACACACACACACACACATATATATATATTATACATGCAATTATTTATATAATGAATACAGTAGAAACAGAGGAAGAATAATTTTATATTTCCATTATTAGATTGTTATTTTAATATTTTCCCACTATATATATATATACATGATATACAATTAACATGGTATGTGTAATTATTTATACATACAATTACTTATATAATTGCTTGTATATATAAATAATGTGAAATACAAATATATATATATATACATACATACATACATACAAGTATTTATATAATTATTTATATATATAAATGTAAGAGAAGCATATGGATGCAACAGAAACAGAGGGACAATAATTTTATACTTTCATTATTCGATTGTTATTTTAACATTATTTCACTGCTTATATCTATATATATATATATATATATATATATATATATATATATAATTTTTATACATACATACAATTATTTATATAATTGTATGTATAACAATTATATATGCATATATATAGATAGATATATAGATATTTGTATGTCACATTATTTACATATATAATCAATTATTTAAGTAATTGTATATATAAATAATTATATATATATATATATATATATATAGTAGGATAATGTTAAAATAATAATCAAATAATGAAAGTATAAAATTGTTGTTCCTCTGTTTTTGTTGCATCATTGTGCTTCTCTTACATTTATATATTTAAACAATTATATAAATAATTGAATTTATAATAGATATATGTGTGTATGTGTGTGTGTGTATACGCGCATTATTTGTTTATCCTCGCATTATTATGAAATTATTCGCACATTATACTTCTATTCACGCACATTACACATGAATTATTCTTTTGTTATACCCAAAGTACACACACACACACACACACACACACACACACACATATATATATATATATGCGTGCATTATTCGTTTATCATTGCATTATTCATCCTGAATTTTTTTGCAAAACGACCGAACAATTTTTATACTTAAATTAGTCTGATATTATTCTCACAGTATACCACTATTTACGCATATATTCTCGTTATTCAAATATTATGCATGTATTATTCGTTTGTTATACCCGAATTATTTATTTAGAAATATCGTATATATATATATATATATATGTTTGTATGTATGTATGTATGTATATATGTATGTATGTATGTATGTATGTATATATGCGCGCAAATCACTTCATTTACTTGCAATTCAATTTGTTCCCATTTGTACCCTAATCTCTCTATCTTCTTCGATTCAGTTATTCATTAACTTACAATTTTCACTGTTACAATGAAGAACGAGTGTTTATCCTTTTCCAATAAGACGATCATAAATGTTGAGAACTAGGTACATCACACTCTTTCAAATCTTCCATTCGTATTCATCTAAATGTGATAGTGAATGGTTGTGTAGTCTAACACCCCAACCCTCGTATCTTTAAGCATTGAACACGACCACCATTCTCTTGACGTTGGGCTAAACCAAATGGTAGGCCGGGCCGATGTTACTTTACAAGTGACACACACTTGACTTTCTATTTTTCAATACCACATGTCTTAGAATAAATTCAATAGTACAAATTCACATTTAATAAAATCAAGACAATTAAAGGTAAAGAAAAAATTAACTTCTTTATTAATAAAAGAAAGTACATAACTTTGTAAACTATTACATTGTTAATCAATAATCTCAAAATAGAAATACTAACTTTCAGCAGAAGTCTTATTTAAAATTGGGCAACATGCACTTACATTGAAAGGAAACTTTTAAGAAAATAGAAACTTGCTAAATCAAAAACTATTTAATTTTCATAGCCTTCATAATTTAATTTCTTGAAAAATAAAAGAGGAAGGGGTGAGCATATAGCTTAGTAGATCTTTATCAAACAACCATTTTTCAAACTCAAAACAATAGCACATCCATAATTCAATCACTTGCATACATTAGGCGTTTCAAACAACCAATTGTTTAAAGTTGTAATTTAGACCAAAAGGGTTTTTGAAGCCCTTGATGTTCTTAATAAAATACCTCCTTAGAATGAAATATGGCCTTTCTCAGTCAATTCCATTGGACTTTTAGACTTCAAGGGACATTACCTACCAACCAAGTACTTTGGTCTTAAAACCATATGAACTAATCATATGAAAAGAACATCTATAGCAACCCACATGTGTGTTATGATGGTACGTGGTTATTATCACCGTCATCTTTATTAAATCCCATAATCTTGAATCACAAAATAAATTTCAAAACATGAGACTAAAATAAATAAATTCAGCATATGATCAAACTGAAAATTCAATCATGGAGCACTCCAAATCATGCATCACATATTGAAATAAAACCTAAACATGATACTAGTCATGACATAATTAATATACATGCATAAATTCAAACATGAATCAAATCTAAAACTGAAAAATATTTTAGAATGCCAGAACTGAAAATCTTTTGATTTTAAAAACATACACACAATGAACATGCTAGAATTGTGAATAAGAAAAAGGGGTGTTTAAGAAATTACTTCCACCTTGTGTCGCTTTCTCCCCAAAGTTGAAGCAATGGTTCCCAAAGCTCAAACACCAAGAGAATCACCCAAAACCAATTCCCAAACCAATAAACTTCTCACACACAAGAGGGAAAAGAAAGTGAGAAGGGGAGCCAAGAAGAGGGCTTAGAGAACAAGATGACAATTCAACTCTTGTTTCTTGGGATGAGTTGAAGTGTGAGCATGAGAGGTTTATATAGGTTTCAAAAATGTATAGAATGACTAGTTTGTGGTGCTCTCATTGTAAAAAACTTGCCAATCCTTCAAAATTTTTTGCCCCCCAAACACAAGAGATTAGCAAGTGATTTTTTTGGAAATTTTTGGGATTTTAGAAACCAATTTTTGGATTTTTGAAGTATTTTTATTGATTTAATTTAGATTTTCGATTATTATTTTCGGAGCAAACGATCCTAATTGTCAGATCGTTCTCGATCGCAGCAGCAGATCTCCGATCGGGCAGATGAAATCTTGACCGTCAGATTTTCCTCGAATTTCACACGCAGATCTCGGATCTATCGTAGCCTCAAATCTCAGCGCTCCGATCTCCCTCGAGCGATGCACCGGTTCGCGATTTACCGAACGCGGCTTCTATCTGGACGGTTTGATCATCCTCGAGACACGCACATTACGATCAACTAAAATGATTTCGATCTAGACCGTCAGATCAACCTCGAGCACAGCACGTTCGCGATCACGATTTTGCGCTTGCGTTCTGAGCCATTAGATCACACTAATCGTCCTCGAGTTTCGTGTGCGAATTTCGTTCGCAATTAACGTTTTGCGCCTTCGATATTCGCCATTGGATGAACCTCGATTGTAGCAAGCGATGATCATTAGAACGAGATCACGTATCGTGGCCGTTGGATTTTCTTCGTTTGATGTACTTTCGCGATCAACGAAACACAATCGGACCGTAGATAAGATGGATTGATTCTGAACCGTTGGATTTTCGTGATTTGGTCCTCCTGAGCACTGTTTTGGGCTTCAATCATGACCGTGAGATCTTAGATCGTGCAGATGATGTATATCTGGCCGTTGGATGCAGTTTCTAATACCAAAATCACTTTCTAAGGTTGCTATTATCTGAATTTTGCTAATTAGATACTTTCTAATTGATGAAAACTTGGTTTTATTGCACAAATCATTCTATTTTATGAATTTACTAATATTTCCCCTTTCTAATTATTTAATATTATATTTATTAGATATTTTTCTATTTCTTTAATATCTTAATGCCAATAATTAAATAATCTACATTTTTCATTTCCATATATTTTTATTTATTTCATCTTTTATTTTCAGATAATCATTTATGTAATTATAAATTGATATTTATATAATGTTTCATTTATTTTAAATAAATACAAGTAAACTATATTTTTATTTAATTATGTAAATTTTTCTGTATACATATTCCTATAATATGTAGTATTAACATTTATTATGCGAACACATACCTTATTCATACCCATATTAACTTATATGTGTATATACTTTATTTCTATTTATTTCTTAAGCAACTCCTTAAATTTTATAATTAATTCTACTAAACCTTAATTTTCATTTAATTATCAAATTAAGGTCTTATTTGCTTAATTTTTACTATATCTCTAATATATTTTATTTTTTATGTGCCAACCCACAATTTGCACCAAAAATTTTCTTAAAATCTTTGGAATTAATTCACTTAACTTATTTTATTTATTTTAAATTATTTGACAAAATTCTGGGGTATTACATGTGGTCTGCTCAACTTTCTTTGAACTACGATATTGTTCAATCAAGCATGCCTGTTCTTCTTTTTTTAGTATTATACATACGTTATACCAAAAACATTATGTATTCTTATTGAATAGTTTGAGTATAAAGATGTTATACACTAGTACTTACTAACTATTTATGGTATACCTAAGGTATAAAGATGTTATACTATAGCATTTATTGATTGTTTATTACACAATAGAGTATAAAGATGTTATACTATTATAATGTTTATTCGGATATAAAGAGGTATAATGATGTTATATTCATTGGAATGATTATTCTGATATACACCTTTTTATTTTGTTATGATACACTTTTTAACATGTTATTCTGGTATTATACACCTGCAGAAATATCAATATATTGTTAAACTAGAAGATATATACTCAGCCAAGGTTGGGTGCCTGACTAACTTAAACGCATGCAACATGTTGATTTTCACGTTGACAGATTACTAGCTACTGAAGTTTCAGGAGACTTGTTTTGGCCATTTTCTTGATATGAAGCAGTTCCTTTGGCAACCTTAGATGGTTCATAATATATTGTTGAGAGAGGTTCTTCAAAAAGACGAGTCTATTCTGGTCTTCAATTTCAATAACATTATTGCAAAATTCTCCATAGTTGAATTTGCAATGATAAAGGGTTTGAAATGCAATGGAAAAATCAGAAACATTACAATTGATTTTGAGGGTAAAATTTTGAAGGATAAATACTTTAAGGGAATGGATAAGATAAATAAGAATTGTATAGTTGATGCATTTACAAATCGGGTATGGAAGAATGATGATGATGCTGTGAAAATTGCAGTTTTGTTCTTCATTAATTGTTTTTTTGTTTCCTAATAAAATGGAAAAGTTTGTAAATGAAGTTGATTTTGAACTTGTACAAACTGGTGAATATATGGATTATCCCTGGGGCAAGGTTCTTTTTGACACGACAATAGAATCCATGAAGGGTAATTTTGTAGTGGATGCAATCCGACTAGAAGCTGGGAGGGGCAAATACCCAATTATGTACAACCTTCTTGGGTTTCCAATCGCATTATAAGTTTGGTTTTATAAGTGTTTTGTTGATACTGGTGGTTTGCTTGCGATTTGACGTATCAATGGATTTCCTCGTATACTAAATTGGACTTGCATTGACACGCCCAATTTTAAGAGCATGGAGAAGGTGTTGAACAATTAATCTCTTTATAAGGTAATTTTTCATGTATTTGATCATATAGTATACACAACATTTATATTATAATTGAAATATTCTTTGTTGTCAAATTTCTTATGATCTCGTATTTGTCTATTTTCAATTCAAAAATTTTGTAGCAAGCCCCAATAAGCTCCTGTAGCTATACATGGATGGCTTGATTGCAAAACAAGATGGGGGCCAACATCAATTTCTAGATTACGATGATTTTGTTAATCCCCCAATATTTTCTTTTGCCGCATCTTGTAAATAAACCTATTGGCGGTAATATTCATGTAAATAAGTCTGCCGCAACCATGAGTATACCTAGAAGGCAGTGCGATTGTTGTAACGAGATCCAAATAATGTTGAAAAAGGGTTTTGATAAAATTTTTGAAGAAATTAATTATCTAAGATCCCTATTGCAGAAGGTAAATGTTTCAAGCTTCAAAACCAAAGAATTTTTTTAGACTTTCATTACAGTATAGTAATGATATGATAGTGGCATACCATTTATATACCTACATTATACCATGAGTATAATATATTATATATTGTATGCTTACTGTTATCTATTGTTTCCTTGTGTATATCGATGTTATACCAACTGTATACATTCATTTGGCTCACTAAATTTTTCATTTTTCATGTAGAACCATCTTGAAAAAGATGATGTAAATAAAGCAGAAGACAGTAAAGAAGAATCTGCTAGTAGGGAAAAATATACTGATGTTGAAGCTGTATGCTAGAGTTTGACCGCATTGCAAGAAGTTGTTAGTGATAGCAACAAAAAGATAAAGGTACTTTTGAACACTTTATTTGGATTTTGATTTGTTATTTCGATTTATTTTCATTATCCATTAATATTATACATTTTCACGTTAAAGGTTGACTCAACAATAACTGAAGGTGAAATAAGGAAAAAAAATATCAATCTTGGTAAGATCATGAATACGATTCTTTTACTAATTCAAGATTATGTTTTTGTAGTTTTTATAAATCTATCTGTCCTTAATTTATCTGCTTTTAGGACATTTCTCATTTAATTTCACTAACCCAAGTTGCTGACAAAGATAAATCAAAATATTATGCACCTGTTGAAGGTGAACGAGAAACCACGATTGATGAAATTGTTGAGTCGCCAGTCAATATTGCGACTTCAGCCGTCTCTACTGAAGATCACACTCCACTTCTTCCACCTCCTACAGTTAATAAAAAGGGGAGGTGTCCCGTTGGAGATAAACATAAAGGAAAGGAGATTGTGAAGGGATAACTATCCCCCTTAGACATCTATCTGCTTGAAGATATAGACAGCAATGCTATATCTGAGTTTGATGAGTGGATTCAAAAGGGTCGATGAAGCGCTTGAAGTAAATTTTCTTAGAGATCAAGTTTGCATTCTGAATATTTTTGTTATTTATAATACATTGATATTAAAATCTGTCACATGATCTAGGTCAAATAAAGTACACCATGATCGTGACAACAATCTGAATCCAGCTTTTGATTTTTCAATCGCTGATGTCATTGATAAGGAATGGTTTTACACAATTGTCACCTCAGGCCAGCCTATCTCCTCCTCTGTAAGTTTAATTTTTTGCACTTGATATTATTGCTTACAGATATTATACTAACAATATGCCAACATAATACCAAAATATAGGGTTTTGGACACTTTGCAATGTCTGTATACACATATTATATTGATATGATACCAGTTTTACCTACATACCATGTTCTTAAACTATGTTATGTTGTTTTGTATACATATTATACTGACATGATACCAATATTATATATATAATATGTTCTTAAACTCTGTTATGTTTATTACTTCAGTATAATGAGATGTTATACAAACAACATACTTATTATGTTTTGAATATTTCATGTTTATACAATTTTTATTCATGACCCAAATCTTTTATTGTAATTTAGAAATTTTGTATTGGCAGCATATAGATGTGATGTTCTATTACTTGAACAAGAAAAGCAAGTATGACGAATCGATTAAGATCAAATGTACAACGACAGACAACTTTTTCAATCAAAAGTTGCAGTCGGTTTATAGAAGATTCGAGAAAGAGAAGGATGCATCTGTGTTAGGGGATGAGATGATAATTATGGATTATATGCTAGGGCATTACATGTACTGCAACACTCTGTGATCTGATGTTGACTACGTCATTTTCCTTATTAATGTTGTGGCTGTGTTCCACTGGATTCTCGGTTGCATCAGCATTCATGAAAGTTGCATATATGTATACAATTCCTTGTGTACTCCTACTGTTGGTGTTGTGTCAATGGAGGCTATTAAATCTTATTCCAGCATTCTTCCTTTTTATCTAGATATGATTGGATTTTACGAATTGAAAGTTGACTTGAAAGATAGACTTGGGAAAGATCCATTCAAGGTGTCAGTGGTTGATAATTTACCACAGCAAGTTGATTGTGATTGTGGAATGTTCATGTTTTATTTTGTTGAATGTTTTGCCACCAGAAAGGAAATTTCACCTATTTTTGATGTGGTAAGCTACAAGAAAAGGGTGGCTGTTAATCTGTACTAGCCTTGTAGATTGAAGCAAAATGAAGGCACCAAGAGGGATGATGAAAAATTAGGTCAATTCAATGTTGATTGTAGGATTCAATCATTGTGGGTCTTAAAGAAGTGAAGAATGGAAGAATGCTGTCATATCTTGCATCATAATTTTTCAAGGACAATGTGTAATACCATTTTTGATATTTCAAATTTGTATCATTTGAACACGATTATGGTTCATTTATAACAATCTCAATTATTTTTCATTTAAATTTTGTCTTTTGAGGAGATTATTTTATTTTTGAATAATCTATGAATAATGTTATTCATATGTGAACTTTATTTTACCGATTTTATTTGAAAATAATACAAGTGATCAATTCTAAAGCACTGATCTCAATTTTTATACACACATTATTCTTAAGTTAAACTATTTTATTTGTTTTATATACACACATTATCTATATGGTATACTTATGTTATACAATTATTTACGCATTATTCACGCAATTGAACGATTAAACATTATACACGCATTATTCATATAATATACTTCAATTATACGACTATTCACTCATTATTCGTAAGGTATATTAACCAAACAAACAATATTTATACCTACATTATTCAATCGTGACACCTACATTATTCCACTATTCAAGAATTATTCTCGGTTGGTTTGTTATGCATACATTATTTTACTATTATTTGCGTGTTATTCATTTGTTATCAGTTGGATTATTCATGCTTTATTCATATGTTATACTTATGTTATACATATATTTACGCATCATTCAAGCAATTGAAGATGTTCTTTTTTTACACGTATTATTCACATGGTATACCTAGGTTGTACTATTAATTACTCATGCATTTTTTGTAAGGTATATTGACCAACAACAATTTTTATACTTGCATTATTCAATCATTATCGCTATATGTTTATACGCGCATTATTTGATTTTTTATCCCTACATTATACCACATTTCATGGGTTATATATACAATTATTTATGTTTTATTCGATCGTTATCGCTAAATTTTTATACAGGCATTATTTGATCGTTATCGCTAAATTTTTATACAAACAGTATTCGATTTTTATCCCAACATTATACAATATTTCACAAGTTATTTATACCATTATTCACGCTTTATTTGATCGTTGTCGCTAGATTTTTATACACGTATTATCCCTACATTATACTACATTTTACGGGATAATATATGCCATCGTTCACGAATTAATTATTCGATTGTTATCGCTAGATTTTTATACGCGTATTATTCAATATTTATCCTTATATTATACCACATTTCACATGTTATATACACCATATTTATTATTCACGCATTATTCTAGTGTTATATCCACATTACACCTACATTTTTATACATGTATTATTCTAGCATTATACCTACATTATATCACTATTCACGGGTTATACCATTATTCACGCATTATTCTATTGTTATCCCTCCATCTTTATACGCACATTATTCTATCGTTATACATACATTATACCACCATTCACGAGTTATACCATTATTCAAACATTAGCGGTATTATATAGGTATAACATATGAATAATATATGTATATAATGTGATACGTTTACAACAGTGAAATAAAACGTTGTTATAGACAGCTATAGACAATGTTCACGAATGAATATTGTAATAACTTACGTTCTTTTAACAACAATCGACTAACGAATGTTGTAGATGGTGTCATTCGACAACAAGCAACTACGATTGTTGTAATAACATAGAACAACGTTCGTATGCTCGTTGTAATGGCCTTTTCAACAACGTTCCCAAGGTGAACGTTGTTGTACATATTTAATATAAGCTATTTTACAACAGACATTTTTTGAATGTTGTTGTACACATTTTACATAAGTGATTTTACAACAGACATTTTTGAACGTTGTTGTATGTCTTCTATTAGAACGGTCATTGATACTCGTCATCGAATTGACGTTGTTGTATCATCAATTTCTTGTAGTGTAAAGAAGAAGGACGAATCCATGAGGTTGTGTATTGACTACAGGAAGATCAAGCAAGAAACAATAAAGACCAAGTGTAACACCCCGAAGTTTTTAAACGCACACAACTCGGAAATGAATTTTTAAAAATTATGAAATAAATGTAAAAATGTGTAAAAACATGTTTTAAATGACTATTATATGATATAGTATGGAAATAAAATAAGTTTAGATGATTAAAACTAGGAAAAATGCTGAAAAACACATGAAAAAGTGGGCACCATGCTGGTGACCGCGGTCACCAGAGAATGACCGCGGTCATCAGTGCGAAATCTCGAAAAAATTAGGTCACCGTGGTGACCGCGGTCTGTAAAGTGTCGACCGCGGTCATTACGCGAAATTTAAGCCGTTTTGAGCCCTAAATTCGTCATTTCACGCACAGAAAGTTACTGAGTTGAGCCAGAATTCCAGAGAGGCGATCCAGAGCTGATTCAAGGAGAAAGTAAAGATCTAAGGTAGG
>JAJIYU010002440.1:0-30316 GCA_030144865.1 Tinospora cordifolia
CCTAAGGTCACAGGTACACATTTGCTTTGATGTAACAGAAGTCCCTATAGGTGTTGATACATTCAACGTTATAGGCAAAGTCTTTGTTACTAGTCGTAATCTACTAACTAGCTCTTCAGAAACAAATGACTTTGAAACACCCGAATCAAACAACAGTTTCACAGTAGTGTTAAATAACAAGAATGTACCTTCAACAACAGGGATTTGGTCTTTCGGGGCTTCAGTGATAGCAAATACTCTCGCCTGGTTTTGCTCCCGACCTTGGTTCTGATTTGGTGCTCGACCCAGGTTTTGATGTTGCCCCTGATTGTTATTTTGTCGAGGCGGTTATTGTTGTACATTCTGTTCTCCCCCTTGATTATTTGGAAGTTGTTGTTGTCGCATCTAGGTTTTGCTAGGACAAAACTTCGATAGGTGCCCACGCTGATTACAGTTGAAGCACCGCCCTTGTCGTCTTGCCAGCTCTAACTGTTCTTCTATTTTGGGTCGATTTTGACCTTGAAGCATATTGTTCCCGTTATTTTGATTGGTATTTCTTCTCTTTAAATCTCCTTGATGATCTCTATCACCTCCTGGCCTCTTATTTTTGCTTCTCAGCCTTTGTTCAAAATTTAGTTCTTGTTCAAGGGTTAATGTCTTATCTACTATTTCTCTATATATCTTCAGGGGCTGTTTTTATCAGTTTTCGGATCTCAATCTTGAGACCCTGGGTGAAACGCTAGGCCTTTTTCTTCTCATCACTGATGAATTCAGGTGAAAATTTTGCTAGTTCGATAAATTTGGCCTCATATTCAGCCACCGTCATCTCTATCTGTTTTAGCTGAATAAAGTCCTCCTGCATCTTTTTTAGTGTTGCTTCAGGGAAGAATTTCTTATAGAATATCTTCCTAAATTCTTCCCAATTCATTCTGCTAACATTGACAATTGGGTCTTCCTTCACCAGCCGCCACTAACTTCTAGCTGGTCCTTTGAATTGATGGGTAGCCAATGCTACCCTGCTAGGACCTGTAACTCTCAACACGTCCAAGTGTTCTTCTAATTCTTGGTACCAATGGTCAGCTACCAAACTATCCGCAGTACCATAAAATTGTGATGGTCCCAACTTCTTCAATTCTAACAACAACTTTCTGTGTTCACTGTCTTCCAGGTCCTCTGGTTCTACCTGACGATCTGGAATATCAGGTGTCGGCATTTGCGGTTGTATTGGAACTTTTTCTTGCATCTATGGTGTCGCTTGGGGTATCATTCGGGCTAGCGTCCGTTCTATTTGTTCCATCACTCTCATGGTGACTTCATTCATCATGTGTTTCTGAGAGTCGGTGTCATCAGATGTGTTACCTCTTGTTGCGTATCTTCTTGTTCCGGCCATTATTTACACATTAATGCCGATTTAGTATTCATTTCTGCCTTTTTGTTTAGTTTGTTCTATCATGAGTCTAGATTCATGTCTCTAGGTTTTCGATTTGTTGAGTGGCCTAATAATTTATTCTTCTAAGTTCACTTTTGGTTTTGGGTATAAGAGTTGGTCTCATACAAACAGTAAGATCATCATGCATTCAATCATTCAAGGATTCATGCTAGCATAGTAAAATTCTAGACTTCCGCCCATGTCTTCAGGTTTGTGTGTCTCATACCACCCTTGCCCTTTAACATAGACTTCTACCCAAAAATTTCACTACACCCAATCAATTTCGCAAATGTCTCAATTTCTAAGGCTTCACAAACCTCACTATACTTGATTGTCCCATACCAGCCGAGCATAGGGAAACAAGTTCATCCAAAGCCACCGATCATTCACCAAACATGGCTTGTCATTCTCCGAGTTCAAGATTCCTCCATATCCCTGAATCCTATGCGTCTCATACCACATAGAAACTAAAGATACAGGATCCTCCCGATCCCGTGCCCTGATCAAACAATTGTTCATTTTTTACACATTTGCAGTCTTTAACTTATGCCCTAAAAGTTTATTCATGATTCACTGTGTCACTCTTGACAACCCCCAAGTCTCTACTTAAGGTCTCTTCCCTAGACCTAGGTTCTCAAATCCTTGTTGGCATCTCATTTAGACCATAGTGAATTTCTAACCCTCAATTACCACCTCGTTGTTTTATTTCGTAAGAAAATAAGAGTGTTCTTCAACTCCGACTACTCATATGAGCTGGTGGGACAACCTCTAGATCGGACAGAGAGACTGAAGTCTACTTAGCAATCGTGCTTTCTAGAACGAGATAACCCATCTCCCTTTCAATGTTTAGCTTTACTCGGGACAAGGCTTACCCACTATCAGCTCAACTTATAATCTTTGTATCCAAACAAAACCGTTGAAAACATATATCTCTTTTTCGAAAATAATTTTTCAAAATCATTTCAATTTCCAAAACAGGAGGTAGGGCTTCTAAATTAAATCAATAAATAGTCTTACCAGACTAGTCAATTCCTTCTAATTCTTGCCCAAGGCATCTAAAGCCTAAGCTCTGATACCACCTTTGTAACACCCTGCCTCCCAAGCCCCATCTTCCACGTCATCTGACGGTTCAATTTTCTTTGATAAAAAATCTTGGGATGCCCGGGAGACGGGCCCGTGCTACATTTTTTTCTTCTTAGACCCCAAATGCATTAGGGTTTCTGTGTACATTAGTCTATATACAAAATGACATGGTAAATAAAATTCTTCATTTATTCATTCGACAATTTCGAGTACAATAATCCATTACTGCGAAAAATAAATTCAAAGCTGAAAATACATGATTTCACTTGGGCTGATGTGCCCTACATTGAAATAAATCAAAACTTTCAATGGGTAAATATCCTCGCAAGCTGATTAATTTCCTATTGTGAAAAATAAGGGGGTGAGCTAAAAAGCCCAGTGAATCAATCCATCTATTTAATCCATTATTTCAATCAGACAATGCAAGCAAATCAAACACTTTCAGAGATTAATTCGATTCAACCAATATATTAATTTAGTCGTAATTTAGACCGAACAAGAATACCCTCTGTATTCCAGATCTAGGGAGAGAGATCAATTCTGAAACTCAAACCCGTATCCAGTGGGATCATTCTTGAAACTCATTCTATGCTGGGGTCAGTATTGACAACCAGTTCCAATTCTATATGAAACACAGAAAGTCCCTCGTACCGGTACTGGTTGAACTCTTATTTAATCTGATTTTCATGTGCAAGAGCATAGTAAATAAATATTTCGACCACAATTAGACATACCAACAGTATAACATGATAAATCCACAAAAGCATAGATTTTCGATTTCTGGTGCAAAAGATCGTACGAGACGCAACTACAGAGCATACTCTCTCAAACAGGAAAACGACCTTCAATTTCTGATGTAGAAGATTGTACAAAACGCAACTACACTGCATATTCTTTTGGTCATGCAATATGATAATTGAATGACATAAATGCAAAGAACAAAAATAAAAACATAAAAGATCAAGCTAACCAACCAACCAAGCATCATTTAAGTCAAGATAATAAATTAAAAAAAGGAAAGAAACAACAAACGAGATCGCTTTCTAAATTATTTGTAGCACTTCGTGGCTACTACTTCGCAAACTATTTAGAATAGCTCAAGCAAAGAAGAACTAGAACTAAGGTTGCCAAGAAGGAGGCAAAGAGAGAAAGCAAGATGAATTTTCAACTCTTGTCTTTGGGATGAATGAAATGGGTGGAGTAGGGGGGTTTATATAGGGCCCTCTTCCAAATAGTGTCTCTATCTTTCCAATGTGGGATTATCACTTCCTACATATGCCCACTTTAACATCTCAACAAATGAGATCTTTCATTCATGAATGTCTTTTCTTTATACATTACTTCTCTATGTATATTACCATCATACTAAATGAAATATTATTTTCGTGAGTGTATCTAATTAATACTTTATACACATACATTTCTATATTAATATCATACTAAAAATATTATTTTCTTATTCAAATAAAGAAGCATATATTTACCCAACAATTCTATTAATCAATATATATATATTCCTTTATACTTCTATATATATGTGTGTGTGTGTGTGTGTGTGTGTGTATTTATATATAAATATATACGTATATGTGTTTTAAACTTAAATTTCGATTATTACGTCATTAAAATTTCAGATATTACAATTATTACATCACTAAAATTTCAAATATTACAGTAACCCTCCATACGGTGTATCATGTGTACTCGTCTGGACATGTCGTATATATTTCCACCTTAACTGCTGGATAGCTGGATTGTGTTGTCCTTTCTTAGACAGTAATTTCATTGTATAGTCTAGATTGTATACCTAGAGTACTCGGCTTTGGTATTGATAGCGCTAATACCCGGAGAGGTTATATCATGATAGTAATGCTGGATTGCAATACCTGGAGAATCATGATAGTACATCTGGATTGTGCATTGGGAGTTACTCATTTGGATTACAGGAAATATCGAGGGAGGATTCTCTTTCGGTTATTAGGATTATAACAAGATAATTTAATGTTTGCAACGCTTAATGTCTGAAAGTGCTTGTAATGTTTTAAATGTTAGTTTGTATAATATTGATGATGTGCAAGAAGGACCTACTAGGCCTTCGAGGTCACTTCCATTTTGTTTTTCAGGTACTCACAGGAGTATTCACTGACATGCACATGGATTGATGTCAAAACCTCACTTAGAGGTTGTTGCAGTTGTTTGCTTATGTCTTATTTTGATGTAAATATTTAAACAGGATTCGCGACCATTTTGTATGGTATGATGTAGAACTTTCAAGATCTAAATGTACTTGTGTTTATTTGGTATAAATGAATTTGATAGTAGTTAACTAAATGTTTTCTGACTTTTATCGTTGCGTTAGTATGATGTTTTGAAATCTTCCTATTTTCATGAATAAAAACTGGTGATAATGGTTAGGTTATGGACATTCTATGCATTAATGTTGGTCTACATTGCATATAGATTATGTAAACCTTTGGAAGAATGAAAAATAGGAAATAGACAGTTGGTAACTCGGTTTCTGGAAAAGATGATTCGATGATCATGTATCGAGAAATCTAGATCTGAAATTGGGGTGTCACAGTTAAAATCTTGTAATATAACTAAAAAGACAAGCATAACAAAGAGGGTGTAAAAGACTTAAATTATTATTTTGTTGTTGCTCTTACTTTTGTTAGAGGGAAGAAAACTTCTATTTATTTTCAAAGAAAAAAATCTCATTCTTATTCACTTCAAAAGAAATGGTTTTGACGCACATAGTTAGGTTTGCAACTTTAAATTTTTATTTTAACTTACAAAAAAAAAATTCTACTTTGGATCATTAAAAGGCTTAAAAGGATTAAATCACACCAAAAATTTGCCATATGAAAAATACAAATATTATTTATGTATAAAAATACCCATAATTTTGTAATAATACATTCAAATATAAATTAATTTTTTGGAAGTAAAAACAATAAAGTTTTGAACCATGTATATTAATTTTCAACGTCCCTTAACCAAAAGTTTTGAGTTCGAGCCTTAGGTAAAAAATATCATGTTGAAAGAGTTCTCTCATTTATAATCCTACAATAGCTAAGGGTATAAGCTATTTGACCGACCTAACTCGACCGCTTTGAATCGGGTTAGGTTGAGTTACACCCAAAAAATGGGTTGGTTGAGTAAAAATTATAGAAATCAGGTCGAGTTGCAAGTCTAACCCAAAAAGATTATATTAATCCGATATCATTCAAACCCTAGTTTTCACTCTTCTTTCTCCAACCACCAAACGTTATTCTTCCCTTCTTGACTTCTTGTCTTAAGTAATTAAGTTAATATTCTTCTTCTTACTGAGATCACTGCAAATATACAAGATCGCAATAATAATACAAGGTAAGATATTAGATATCAACCTCAGTAAACAGTTTTTGGCTAATAATTTCAAATCCCAATTTAATTTTAGTATCAATTTTATTAAGGCTTCAGATCAAAGTTTTAATACGTTAAATAGAAATCAAAAGGAAAACAAACGATTGTTAATTTTAAAACTGTGTCAAAGAGGATTCTAGGATAGTAAAATATCAAGTGTTCACCTTTAATCTTTATTTCAATTAATCTACTTCTTATTTTTGTAGTTATAGTACTAATCATCAAAACCCTCTCTTGAAGAGCCTTGATACCTATTAATCTCTTCCCTAATACCCCTCTTGAGGCGTGCAGTTAACAAACTAATGCAATAAACACAGTAATCATGTGCGACCTCCTATAAAATTAACAACCTCTTAGTCAATTGATTCTTCTAGGTCTATACTTTGATTATCTAATTACTAAACCTCTCTCTCAAGTTAATTCAACAATTTGAAATCAATTTATAAATGGTCAATCAATAAAAAGTATTAAGAACAAATAATATAAAATAATGCCTTGGAATAGATTAATCAAAATAAAAATCAAAGGTTCTTACAATCTAAATTACGTCCTAGAATTCAAAAGAACTTAGCTAGACATTATATCTAGTTCATAGCATAAAGAATTAAACAAAACAAAGATCATACTATACAGATTGATCTTGTTCTTCGTTCTCCCTTATTTTGCTCTCTATTTTGCTCTGGCCGTTAATAACAATTAGCACCAACAATTGATTGATGAAACCCTAAATACAAGTTTCCTATTTATATGTCTTAAAAAAACTTGTAAAACGTTAATAAAAAACTAAACTTCTGCTCTTATTGCACTACCACAGTCTACGACCACAATAGTTTCGATCGACTTTTTTTTCCAAAAATTCTCGCGCTTCCCTTGTTAATCTTGCCGCACTATAGCGATAGTGTCACTCGAGTCGGCATTTCCGTCCAAAAAATAACGATCCTATTTTGTTCGATTTTTTTCATCACTGTGTTACTTAGGTAATGTTTTGCACTACCTAGGTAATGTCAATTCTTCACAAAGTGATGGTAATCGCATTACCTAGGTAATGTTTTGCACTACATAGGTAATGTTTTGCACAATTTAGGTAATCATTTTATGCATATCTTGGATTACCTAGGTTGTGTACCATAGTAATCTCTTTAAAATTCTGCCATTTTGAACTCTTTTCTCTCTTCTTTCTTCAATGTACTTATTCTTATTCAACCTGACCTTGCATAAACCACTAAGATCCATTTTCCGGTGTTAAATCATAAGTGTAAATGCATAAAAACATATTAAAAATTTTTAAAATAGTAAATAACATGCAATGATCTTATAAATACTTATACACTTATATATAAATAAAGATGTCATATTTTTTTTTTATCTAAACTCATACAAAATACATATAATAAGTTAGTATGTAATGTAACTAACACTTCCCATTTCCTATTACTTTCCTCTTCTTCTTCTTCCTCTTTTTTTTTTTTTTTTTTTTTTCCTTTAACCTCTCTTCTTTTTCGTCTTCTTCTTGTTTTGTTTTTCCCTCTTTCTTTTGCTTATTTGTCTTCTTCTTTTTTTTTTTCTTCTTGTACCTCTTTTGATTTCTCATCATCATCATCTTCTTTTTTTTTTTTTTTTGTCTTCTTTTCTTCTTTTCATATAGTTTTCTTCCTCTAATTTATCTTGTTCATCTTTATCTTCTTGCTGTTCTTCTTTTGATTTCTCATCTTCTTCTCTTTTTCTATGTTTTTTTGTTTCTTCTTCTTCTTGGTCTAAAAACACTATGTTGTCTGAGTATGGACTTAACCCAGCCAATCAAACCCCGACCCAATCTAGTGTTGGTTGAGTTAGGCCTTGTTTTCGCTTGAGATTGGGTGGTATGGAGTTTATTTTGATGCCAATAGACTATGTTGGGTTAAGTTGGCTTGGGCATTGAAGCCTAACTCAAACCAACCTGCCTTTAGCCTTCACAGCAGTTCAAATAATGAACAATTTTAAAGTGTACATAAAGTTGTTTCGAATACACATTATAAGAAACAAAAAAGAAATCATACTTTTAAGGAACAAAACATATAGTTTTTTAAAATTTAATATTTTAAGAAAAAACTATATATTTTTACAGAAAAATAAATTATATACATACAAATCATTTTTAAATTAAAAAAAATAAATATAATTAAATTGCAATCCTACTGATCCTAAAAACAAGGAAGAGGATGATAAAAATTTAGAATACTTATAAAAAAAAAGGATTGGGGTGATTATATAGTATGGTTGAAGTTTAATTAACTGCATTATTATCAAATAGTTTTGGATCCATACAAAGTTATTCCTGCTTGCTAAAAATAGAAATTACTTTCTTTTTTTTTTGAAAAGTGTTTTATTAATTGGAAATACTATTCCAAAAAAAAAAAAAAAACGATTTGCAAATACTGTACCAAATAAAGGCCAATCTCTCATAAAAAATATTACTAGTCATAGCACTTTCTTTTAATACATTACCGCGTTTTCCTTTTCTCTTTTGGAGCAGAATCATGACGTTCGTTCCTAATTTGAAAATAGAAATACAATTTGAGAAAACGAAAAACTAAAAAAAAAAACATTTTATTGTTTCTCAAAATCAGTTTTTTTTGAAAAAAAAACTAAACCTTTAAATACAAAAAAAAAAAAAAAAATTATGCATCTAACTTAGAAACTGCTATGCACAGCTTCGTTTTCTGTATTTAAAAAAATAAAATAAAATAAAAAACTCGTGTGTTACACTGTTATTAAAAAAAAAAAAAAGAAAAAGTCCTAAAAACAGATTTTTTAAGAAAACATTAAAAAAGTATTTTTAAGTTTTTTCTTTTTATTTGATTTATATAGAACTCCTACAATCATTTTCAGTTAATTTCAAACAACCAGACAAATTTCAATTATTTTTTCAAATTTAAGAGGAATAAAAAATAAAATCTTATATTTTAATTGTTTAAAAATTGCTTTTGAAATTGTATATTAACCGCCATTGTTTCCTTACTTTTGTCTCTGTCCTAACATTATATTATCTCTTTCTTGTGAAAAACGAAACTGAAATTCTCTTAACCACTATATATGCCGTTTGTGGTAGCAAATTGCAACACAATGTTTAAATGAATTATGTAATAAATGGATATTATTATATAGTGCAAATATGACCTATTTATTATGTCAGCATGTAAACTCAAACTCCAATTATTTATTAATCTTGTTATGCTCGTATACCTATATATAATTTATTTAACTTTTTATAACACATTTTTAAAGTTAAGTTTTACAAAAAAAAAATAAAAAATAATATAAATAATTTACTAAAAATAAAATAAATTATTTTTACAAATATGAATACATTAATTTTAAAATAACCTATTTTTAATCTATTTTTAACTTATTCGTAATCATATTAAATAAATTAGTTTAAAATTTAATAAATTTATAACCTAAAATTTAGGCATATATAACCTATTTCGACATAAACTTATTCACGTTAAACTCAAACTTATTAAATATATATTGTATGTGAATTAAATTTTTGTATCGTGTTATAAATTGTTATCCTTACCTGCCCTTTTTACAAAATAAAAAAAAAATTTTATAATGCTTACGTGGCTACTTATTCTCATGTTATCCTTTTAATCATGGATTGAAAAATGTGTGTCATATAAAATAACTAAAAATTGAGCCAATAAAATTTTTTTCTAATGCAATAATAGATTGAAAATATAAATATAACACAATATGGATGATGTGTATCTCAATATGTATTTTTGAACACTCTGATAGACAATTAATAAAAAGAAAAATGCTCATATTTTATTTTTTTAAAATAACAATAAAAAAAATTATCATCTCATAAAAAAATAAGAATAATTTATAATTATATTAGAGACTAATTTATTATTTTATTATTATCAAAATGTCACGCGATAAAGACATTTAAACACTTTTTCATTGAAACTCCCAACTTCGCGCCACACCAGCGCCTAGCGGGAGGGATTCATTACTCCCCAATTAGATCGATCGTATGTACGATGAGCACGTGAAAAATCATGGTTCTCTCAGTTGTTCGGTCTTGAACTCCTGGTCATCGTCGTTTCTCGTCTCCGACCCTCCCGCCCAGATGTGCGTTAATTACACCATCCGTACAACAGCTGAACTAATTAAACATGTGCACCACACGGTGGATCGGTATTATCCGTTTTTACAAGGCTATAACCGTAATCTTGTGCCGAAGAATTACAAAAGTCATAAACCACGTCTTGCGCCACTGATTTTAGTGCCTTTTTATTTTTCTCTCCCGAGTCCCCACTAGTTAGTAGTTACAACGAAATTATCTGTTACCACGTGTCACTCGCTTTACTCATATCACAGTCACAAAACGTCACCCAGCCATTGAATTTATAAAACATGATAATTTATGATTTTATTTATTTTTATGTTTCCTTCCTTTCAGATGTTCCTCGAGTCAACTTAATACGCATTTCAAGATTAAATTCTTATTAAAAATGGGGCCTCCCAACTAAAGGTATTGCATTTATGAGACTCAAAATTGAGACTTCACTTAAATAGAATAATAGAGAAATTAACAGTTAGTTAATTTTTTTTTACATAAATGTGCTTAAAATTATTTCTTATCAAAAATTATTTTATATAATTATTATTTTTTATTTGTGTTACTTTATATCTATGCTTAAATGACAACATACATACTGAAGCTTGTCCAAAAAAATGCGGGCTGATTGATAAATGGTCATGAATATTTATAAAATAAACTATTTTTAGATATGATAGACATTTTTTTATTATCTAATTTTTATTAAAGTATTAAACATATAATACTTTTAGTTCATTGCTCTTTCTTTATCTAAAAAAAATTTCTAAGATATGTTTGGTCGTTAATATATTTTTGAAGAATATTATTTTTAAAAAATTTTTATAATAGTTTACTTAAATATAAAAAAATTGTAAAAATTAAGTATAGTTAGTTATTCTTTAAAATAGTGTGAAAAAACTTTCTCACGAGTTTCTCACCTTTAAATTAAGCAAATTTTGATTAAAAAGATGTCAATTCAAGAAAATTAGAAATTTTTTCATAATTCTTATTAATTGAATATGAGAAAATAATTTAAAAAATTACAAAATTTTCGAAAATTTTAATTTGCGCGGACGAAAAGATCCAAATTTTGGAAGAAAGAAAAGAATAAAAGAAAGGTGACCGTATATCCCAAAATACCCTTCTCTTCTGTTCCACTGGTGCTCATCAAAACCCATCATTTTGTCTTTCAATCTCCTGCGTCTCCTCTCTTTCTCTCTCTGCTTCGCAACTCCATGGAACAAGAACAACGACAGAAGCAGCTGAGACGATTCGAAGTGTTGCAGAGTCTGCAAGAGAGGAAAGGGCAAAAGAGGAAACTGGAGGAACAAGTAGCGGACGAAGAAGAACGAGAACGAGAACGAGAGCGAGAAAGCTCTGTGGCGGCCGCGTCTTCTTCTTCGTCTCAGGATGCTCACCAGGTGTTATCGTGCCAGGTGGATGCGCAGGTTAACATCCTAAACACCTCCTTCTCATGGAAAGAGTCCGATCGCGCGGCCGCCAAGCGCGCGACTCACGTTCTCGCGGAACTCGCCAAAAACGGTGCTCTCCGATTCTCCGATCTCTTCGTTTTCTTCACAATTCACGCGGTTTCTAGGTTTGTGATGGTTGCTTTTGTTGAAATTCTTGGGATCTGTTTTTTTTGTTGTTGTTGGTGGTGTTGTTTCAGAGGATGTGGTGAATGTTATTGTTGGTGGCGGAGCGGTGCCAGCGCTGGTGCAGCATCTTCAGGCGCCGGCACCGTCCAGGGAGAGCGAGAACGGTCATAAGCCGTTCGAGCATGAGGTCGAGAAAGGAAGCGCCTTTGCTCTTGGACTTCTTGCTGTTAAGGTAGTTCTATTTTACTTGAAGCCCTATGTATTGGTGCAAGTTGTGTGTGTTGTGTTCGATCTATGCTGTTGAAAGAAAATTTGAGTTCAGAAGCTGTGAATTTTCGTTTTAGATAATTCTTTAGGTATCATTTGTTTGATTACTTACTTAAAACTTTTAGTAGAAAAGTGCACATACATCCGTGTGTGCTTCCATTTGCTTTAGGATGATGGAGTACCTTTTGTTAAATTTCAAGGAAGAATCAACCAATTTGACCTTAGGATTGAGAGTGATGCATAGGTTTGGAAAGGAAAATTAAGATTTGAGTGTAGAGAATTTCTAATACTCTACATTAATTCTAATCTGTTTGGAGTACTTTTACATGAAGTTCTTGTACTTTAGATGAATTCAAGTACTGAAACGTTATGAATAATGACAAGTTTGATGATTCATGTAATTCTTAAGAAGATGAAGGGTTGTACTGTGTGTACAGTTAATTTTGTGTAACTCATATTTCATTTATTTTGCCAACAAAAAGTAAGAACATATTTGGATAAGAAAATTTGGGCACAAATTGAGGCTATTCATTTAAATAAAACACATTTTCATCCAAATATTCGTTGTGTAATGAAGTTTTTCTATTTTCTATATTTTTTTTACTAGAGTCTATTCGTCATAATAATATCTTCAGTAAAAATGATGTTTATAAAATGTTACTCCATTTTAGAATGTTTAAATATGTTGATTCCTTCTATTTTGGTTTTTCATTTTGAGGTACAACCTCTATTAGTCTATTATAAGTGTAGGTTGTGTTTAAAAGGCTGTAGGTTACCAAATGCAACCTTAGTGTTTGAAGGTTTGTTATTTGAGATTGAAGTGATTTTGAGGATGGGTGCTGAACATTATAATTTTAGAAACTATAAAGAATTGACTTCAATTGCAATTCCTGGTATTGGATGCATCTAAGCAACAAACTCAATTCACCAAAGCATTTAAAAGATGCAATATTGTATTTCAAATGGTAGAGTCATAATGTCCATCGATGGGTTATTTGTTGTGGACTGTCTTGCTTCCCTTATGCGAGTTTTTGGTGAAAAACTTCTTTTTCCTTAAAAAATTCCTCATGGAGTGGGTGAATTATGTACTTTGAAATTTTGGATCTTGGATGTGGAAAGTTTTCAGTATCTTAACTCCTGATAAAAGGGCTCTACCCAATGATTAGATGTGTAGGGTTGGATTGGTAGGGTTGTCTGAGTTGAATGGAAACCATTCAAATTATTCAAAAATCAACATACCTTAATGCTTCAATATAGAGAATGGCATTGACGGACTAAATGAGAGGAGGCACTGCTTGGAAATAGAAAAGGTAAGCTAGACCACTCCCACTCACATTCTATTTCGCTTTCTTTTCTCAGCCACTTCCTCTTGCAAATCTTCAATTATTTGTGAAACTCTTGATTCTAAACCTGCATTTCAATGTGCTTTACTAGTAAACTGTAGAACCTACAATGAGATAATGATGCTATCAAAGTCAACAGAGAAGGGAGGAGTGGCGATGAAGAAGAGGAAAGGATTTCTCAAACAACACGATAACCAAACCCTAGTTCTAACAATGGGTTTATGGTGCTAATGTTGAGAAGAAAATGACATGAGGTGGCATTGTTTTTGTTTGAGAAATAGGGAAAGGTTTTGGTTGTAAGAATTTGAGAGAGAGAGAGAAAAAAGAAACAAAAAATTGAAAAAGATGGGGAAAGAAGAAAACGGGAGGAGGGGGGCAATGCTTGAAAACGAAAGAAAGAGAGAAAGAAAAGTCGGGTTTAGAGAGTTTGCAGGAGAGAGGAAAAATTAATAAAGATAAAAAGGATTTGAGGGAGGGGGAACAGCTTGCTCACACTGAAGGAGGATGTTCTATTACTAAGGTGGGTCACGTCGGGTTATAGGGGTTGGATTTTATTAAACTCAAGACATGGACCATTCTAAAAATTGGGTTCTATGTTTCTAACCATGTAACTTTTATTGAGGATACCATACTAGCCAAGTCATATAGATGTATGTTTGTGCTGACTGATAGGATATTCTATTTTTTGGAAGTTTTATATGTCAGTATGCAACAGAGGCTTCTATCCTTGTGAGGTCTAGAAAAGTTTCATTTTGCATGCTTAATTCTTGATGTTGAACTCCTTTATATGGAACTTGTAACTCTGTAAGCAACAGTCAGTCAAATTTTGTTCTACTATGGTCATGACCTGTGTTTATATTGGTTAAAGCTGATTAGCTAGCTATTGCCTTATTGATAACAGCCAGAGCATCAGCAACTAATTGTTGACGCGGGTGCATTATCTCATCTTGTGGGTTTGTTGAAGAGGCATAGAGATGGTTCAAACTCACGTGTTGTCAATAGTGTTGTTCGGAGAGCAGCTGATGCTATTACAAACCTTGCCCATGAGAATAGCAGCATTAAAACCCGTGTCAGGTTTGCTTGGATGCTTGTTTAACAATTATGTTGTGTATCTAGGGGGTCCTTGCCTATTGTTATTTGTTTTCTTGGCTTTCGCAGGATTGAAGGGGGGATTCCGCCACTTGTGGAGTTGCTTGTATCTACAGATCCAAAGGTGCAGAGGGCAGCTGCTGGAGCACTGCGAACCTTGGCTTTTAAAAATGATGAAAACAAGAATCAGGTTGGACTTATTCTGTCATGTGGTATAATCAAATAGTTTCTTTCATTACCTATTGGTTTTATTGATTTTGTAAAATGCAGATTGTGGAGTGCAACGCTCTTCCTACCCTCATTCTAATGCTTAGATCTGAGGATGCTGCTATACATTACGAAGCCGTAGGTTCTTATTACTGAATAAATGTTTATAATTAGCTCATGGATTAGATCAATGATAAAGCTGGCATTATAGTCTTCATTATCTACAACATCATATGATTTTTCTGGCACTCTTCAGGTTGGCGTGATCGGGAATCTGGTCCACTCTTCACCTCACATAAAGAAAGAGGTGCTCCAGGCTGGAGCTTTACAGCCTGTTGTTGGATTACTCAGGTTGTGTGGAGTTTGAACTTTCATTACTTTTACCGTCATCTCGATTCAATTTAGGTGCTGTTTTGTAAATTTACATAAAAAATCTACATTAAAAAGTATGGGAATTTTCACTTTCTGATAAGTATTTGACAATCTCCCGCTCAAGCATGCCCTTCTTGTGTGCCAAAGTTCGTACTCTCTCTCTTTCTCTCTCTATTTCTATATATATATATATATATAGTAAGGAAGAAAAAGTAGCCAAACTTGGGAAATCATGCCAGAGCATAAATCTCTAACCTGTAGATGTTCTTTCAGAATTGAAGTAAAGGATACATGTGAACAAGTTGATTAAAACTTTTGGCATTTTAATTACAAGTAGTCTAAGTTCCTTTTTGATGTCCTTAAATTCATGTGTTTCTTTACAGTTCCTGTTGTTCAGAGAGCCAAAGAGAGGCAGCCTTGTTACTTGGGCAATTTGCTGCTACAGATTCAGATTGCAAGGTTCATTGTTTCCATGTATTCCTATCATTATGCTTGAGCTGGACCACAAATTTGTAGTTCTCCCATCTTAAAACTGCTTCTTTTGTAGTTCTCACATCTTGACACTGCTTCTCTTGCCTTGGTAACACATTTTCTCCCATCTTAACATTTGTTTGCTTCAGGTGCACATTGTACAGAGGGGGGCTGTTCCTCCTCTAATTGAGATGCTTCAATCTCCTGATGTCCAGCTCAGGGAGATGTCAGCCTTTGCACTGGGGAGGTTGGCACAGGTTTTGAATTCTTAAACTATCTTATTTGTGCTTCTTAACTTCGATTTGCAATTATGACTTGCTGCCTTCATTTATTTTTTCTCCTTTTCTCCTTCATGCAATTGCATACGCAAAGAGGAAAAATGGAAAAGAAAAAAAAAAGAAAAACAGTGACTAGCCCTATCTTTATGAAGCTCTTTTGGATTACTTGATGATTTGATACATCAAACTTTGAACTTCTTTGTACTTAACAAGACTGAAAAATAGTCTTGTTACTTGTTAGTGATGCATATGTTTGCTTGAGTTTATTGATTTTGGAACTCTGGAAGAGTAAATTGTAGTTAAATGTCTTCCTCTCTCTGACAAAGAAACTGGGTTTCAGGACACACACAACCAGGCAGGCATAGCTCATAATGGTGGTTTAGCTCCTCTATTGAAGCTTCTTGACTCTAAAAATGGGTCTCTGCAGCATAATGCTGCATTTGCGCTTTATGGCCTTGCTGACAATGAGGTATGGTTAAGTCTCAATCTACGTATTGAACTTCAAGTGGTGATTGCTATGATAACTATGTAGTTTAATTGTGGTGTGTCCACTTCAAAATAACTGTTGCTTTTTCTTTCCTCCCTGTAGGATAATGTTTCTGATTTTATCAAAGTTGGAGGTGTTCAAAAGCTGCAGGAAGGAGAATTTATTGTTCAAGTATGCCTGTTTTTGATATGTTATTCTGTTGGGTCCATTTTAGTTTCCTTTTGGTCCAGCGTTTCTCATTCACATGCTATATATAAAATTACAGGCAACAAAAGATTGTGTAGCAAAGACATTGAAGAGATTAGAGGAGAAGATCCATGGAAGAGTGAGTGTTTTTCTTGTGTCCTTCACACTATTTTATCTCTCATCTTCGCATTTTCTCTTCAGTTCCATCTTTCGTTCCAGAAGCACTTTTTGGCATAAAGTATCCTACCTAATAAATGGATTTTGCGAATGGTTGGCCTTGACAGGTTTTAAACCATTTGTTATACTTGATGCGTGTGGCTGAAAAAGTTGTTCAACGGCGAGTTGCATTGGCTCTTGCACACCTTTGTTCACCTGATGATCAGAGAACAATTTTCATTGATAACAATGGTAATAAGTTGTATCATCAATATCCACGCATTATGATGTACAGGAATGCACGTACACCACACTAATTTTTGATTGATAACAAATTTAATATCCACATGTTTTGTCATACAGAATGCCATAGACGCACACGTTATATATTGGTGGCTCCATTACACATCTATTTGATATGAAATTTCTGATTACTTCAATCATGTTTCGCCCCAGGATTGGAGCTGCTTCTGGCACTTCTTGGTTGTTCCAATGTAAAACAACAACGTGACGGTGCAATGGCCTTATACAAGTTGGCTAACAAAGCATCTTCACTTTCTCCTATCGATGCAGCTCCTCCATCTCCAACACCACAGGTTTGCTTCGTCTGAAATCTTATTTGATTATTGTTTACACTTAATGTTAAATGCAGCATTGGAGAACATGATGAAGATACTGTTTCATGGCCTATGAAAAATTGGCGACTCTGAAGTCTTATTAAATTATTTACACAGGATTGACAGTAGTTGGATGACAATCATCTCAGCAATCATGGTCTTCATGTGTGCCTTTTCAGTGTCACATGGTGCATATGATTAATTTAGCTATAGCCTATGTTACCTAGACTTAGATATGGGTGTTGGATATGGATACGTATCTAGAGATCTGTCCAGTTATAGAATAGAACTGGTGAATTTTGGACTTTCAAGGAACTCTCTCTCTACTTATTGATTTCTTAACCCAATTTTATTCAAACAATCAAAATCAAATGATAGAGATGAAATTAAAATAAGTAAACACTATGGAAAGTAACAAATATAAAACAATTGATGGAGAGTTAATTTAGAGAATTGATTTCGTTAAATTCTCAACTATTTTAATCCAACTTAATTATCATTTATTCAATATCAATTGTTTATAGACCAAGAATCCTATTGTTTGTAACACAATCTCTTGAGTCTCAAAGTGCCATGCTAGAACTTATTCAAACAAATGTTCCTCAACCTCTTAATCTAAGGGTCATCTATTCAAACACATTAAGTTCAATGTTTCTTTTAAATGGTTTCAAAGAGTTTTATAAACCTCCCGATTCTTTGATTTCCTAGGTCATGATTCTCTTGTTCTTATTTTGAATATCGTCTTTCATGTTGTGCATTTTAGTTTGAAATCATTCAATATGTGATCAATAGATGCAAAGCATTAACACTTGAAAACAAAAAAAAATGAACACCTAGAAATTTTCTTTACAAGATAAAGCATTTAAAACTAAAACATAGTATTGAAGTTAACTATATAAACTTCAAAAGTAATATTCTAGTTCATGATTTGGAATACAAACATGAAGAACATAGTCAAAAGAACAAGATGAAGGTCAAAAAGATCAAATTAAATAGATTAAAATCCGAATTATTGTTACGTCTTCTTTACCTTCTTTTCCAAGCGTTTCCTCTAATTTTTACTCTAAGACTTAGCTCAAGATGAGAGTGAAATGTGCTGTAGTGCTAGCCCCTCAAACCCTATCCCTAAGTGGAGTTTTTATACAAAATATTTAATATTGCTTAAGAGCCCAAAAAAGTCTAATTTACATAAAACCTTCATATTAATGTTCCATGATGCTCATGAATACATAATTAAATAATTAAAATAAGGTAGGGTTTGGCAAAAATAATTTTCATGATAATCAATTTGCATATGCTTCATTGTCTGTGTATCTTATACTTGATAATTCTTTAAAACCATGACTAGATTATTTTTGTTCCTACAAAATCAAAATAAAAACATTAATTAGATCACAAAAAATCATGCAAAAAATAAATAAAAATTCAAATCCAAGCTTAAATACTTTAATCAAATATTGACTAGAATAACATTTCATTAACTAAAAGTAATTATAATTAGTTTTGAAACAAAAATAACTGAGATTAAAGCTAAATGACTATCAAAATGACTCAACTAAAAATGCATAAGAAGCGCGATTAAGCATAACTAAAAATGCATTTGAATAAGGTTCAACTTGTTCATTTTCAAGTTCTAGGATACAAGGACTTGACTATATATGTGTGTGTGAGTGTGTGTAATGTTATTATTATTATTTTGTGAAAAAGCAACGAAAAACTCAATAATTTAACGAAAAGAAGTGATGAATGAAAAAGGAAGCATAATACTATAATATAAGCAAACTCCACCCAGGACAAACATTAAATTGCACCTATGGCCACTTATATGCAACACTCTAGTTTAAGAGCCAACTCAAATTGGAGAAACCCTTACTAAAAGAAGCAAAATCCCATGTAATTGTTGTAAGGCTGTTATCCTCTTACAAGAGAGAGTCTAAGCGTACAATATATGAAAAATTCTATTCTTGCCTTCTAGCTAAATCATCCGTATGGGTGGCAAGGGATGAATTCTGTCATTACTATTCTCCTCTGAAAGAGAAAGTAAATGGATTAAAATTGGCGCTCCATGAGAAGATGAAGGACAATTCTACGTCCATAGAAAACTAACCAATGCTCCCAAAGATTCTTGGCATATTGACAATTAAAGAAAATGTTGTCAACAAAGTTTCCTTCCATACAAAGAGTGCATCTGTGGGGGAAAAGATACTTTAGATGGGAGTCCCCTTTGCAACTTGTTTATGGTACTAAGTCTTGTATGTGGCATTGTCCACCTGAAAACTTTACTATGGATATATAATGTACTTTCCAAATATGAAAAGTGCTAGGGAATAAGGTATGCTCTTGAAGAGGACAACAAGGTGGGAGAAGGCATGACCCATGATATAGAAACCATGAGGCCTAAGGTATGCTCTATCATACGTTTCCCCTCTCCTATTGAAGCTATGGTTGGTTGCTCTCCAGGTTTGCAGAAAGAGGCGCTAGAGCAATGTCCGGTAAAGTTTTTAGAGGTAGGAGAGCCATCAAAGAGGAAGATAGTATCGGATCATATTGCTTTCAGGGACGAGGAGGCTACTAGAGTTGCTCGTTTTTTGAAAGAGCTCGATATCCAGCTCCTTTAATTGGAGAACTCAGAATGAGTTGCCTGCGACTGGAAGGGTTATGCTAGTTAAAATGCGGATCCTCTTTTGGAATATCGGGGGCTTTGGCTCCAAAGACAAGAGCGGCATTATAAACGCACTATTCAAGTTGCGGCTCCTAGTATTGTTACTTTTCAGGAAACCAAGAGAGAGGAATGCTTGAGAAAGGATGTGAGTCAAGTGTGGAGGACTAGACACACCAAATGGGAACATCTCCCAACGAACGAGACGCCAGGGGGTATCTTGGTGACCTGGGATACTCGACATATTGAAGTTCTTGATCACTTTGCTGGTAGATTCTCTCTCTATACAAATTCTTGGCCTGGACAAGACTACGTGGTAGTTCAATGCGACTTATGGGCCATGCGTAGGGGAGGACCGTGTCATATTTTGGAATGAGTTGGTTGCGTTGTCCTCTCTCTTATTTGGACGATGGCGTCTTGGCGGAGATTTCAATGCCATCAGGAAAGCAAGTGAAAAGCTTAATTGCAATGGCACTACCCCTGCCATGACTCAATTCGATGATATTATTAATGAACTTTACTTGAGGGAGGTGGAGCTGCAAAACTCCAAGTTCACTTGGACTAACAACCGAGATCAAGCAAGCCTTTTGAAGCTAGATAGGTTCTTGGTTACCTCGGCTTGGGATGAGCTTTTCCCTTCTAGTAAGAAACATGCGTTGCAAAGGATTACCTCGGACCATTAGCCTATCCTCCTAGACACTCAGCTGTTGCTCTGAGGCTCGATGCCTTTTAGATTTGAACATTCATGGCTTGATAGAAGTAACTTTGAGGCGAACATTCGTAGTTGGTGGAATCGTCCATCAGATACAGGCTGGCCTGAATATAAGTTCATGCAAAAGCTTCGGAGCTTGAAGAAGGATCTTAAGGACTAGAGCAACGATTTTCAAGCAGAGGACGTCAAGAAGAGACAATAACTAATTCTTAAGCTGTAGGAAATTGACTTGAAAGTGGAACAGACAGGAGATAATTTGAGTTTCAGGGAGGATAGGGCTACGTTTCTGCAATAGTTGATAACTATTGATAATAGGAAAGATAGAGAAGCTAGACAGAAGGCTAAGATCAAATGGGCCAAGGAGAGAGATATCAATTCTAAATTCTTTTATAAATTTCTTACCATTCGGCGTGTGAAGGCTTGCATCTCTAAAATCCAAGATAATAATGGGAACATCCTTGAAGATAATTCAGATATTCAGCAGAGGATTATTGACCATTACTCCCAGATTTTTCAGGAAGAGGACAAGCAAAATTGGGCTATTGAGGGCATAGACTGATCCCCCATCTTGGAAGATCAAAAATCCTGGTTGGAGAGGGAATTCTGTGAGGAGTAAGTCAGAAATGCAGTCTTTCACTGTGAAGGAGAAAAAACCCCTAGCCCAGATGATTTTACCATGTTGTTTTATCAGCGAAATTGAGATCTTTTGAAGCAGGGGGTCATGAGTGTAGTTCAAGAATTCTACTCCACGGGAATTTATTGACGAGAATTTGACTCCATGAGAAATTGGACAAAAAGCTGCTGGATCAACATGGACTTGCTCAGTTGGGTTGAGATTTTAAGTTAGATTGTGCTACTTTGAAATTCGATAGTGTTTTGTGAAAGCCGATAGTGTTGCACCATAATTATTGTTTAGACTTTGAATGGACATTAAGAGATTCAAGGTTTTCATGAAGGGGATCTAGAGTGATTCATGTTTTTCGCAATAGCTTTGAAATCAACATTGGGTAGGAAACTTAGGTTTGAAAACTGTTGTTCTGTTGTAAAATAAGAATTAAGGGTAGGTGCTTATGGTAGGACATATCAGTTATAGATGAGAATTATGGAATTAGAACTAGAATGACCTTTATGTATGTAGGGCGAGAAGAATCTGTACAACTTAGATTCTAAAAAGATAGAATTATCTAATATTGCTCTTCTTAACTTGGCTAGACTTATGGGGTCTTGCTGAAGAATAATTATCTTGTAATTGATGTAGGTTTGTTGGAGTCACTCTTACAGTTGGAGAAAGCTTGTGACTAGGTTGCAAAGCTTGATGATCTTTGTATCACCTTAAGGATTTTGCAGGATTCTTTGTAGAAAATGCAATTTCCAAACTACTAATTGCTTTGTAAGTTCCACCAAATGCAATCTCTAAGCGATTTTGTGTTGTCGACACGAGTTTTAGCGTAGCTGAGAAAAATACTTATTTTTAGGTCTCTAGATAATTAATTAATCATTTATAATTCTGTAGACAATTTATATAAAAAATTATATATGTCAATTTGTGTTCATTATAAATGTTGCATTTTATGAAATGATTAAAAAAAGATTTCATATTAATTAAAGTCATGTTCACAAAACAATAATTTATGCCTCAATATACATTATGCTAGAATTTTGATGAAGTTAGAAGCTTTCCTGCATGTAACAGAAGTCTTGGAGAATAAATATCTATTGTCAGAAGGTGACAGTAAAGGTCATTGGAGATTTTGCCTTCTTTTTTAGGTTGAAGCAAATGGAACTGCTAGACTTAGGAAGAAATATATTTTAGTGTTTACTTTTATTTCTTGTTGAGCTCTTTTACTTGGGGTAGATTGACCACCCTAAACTTTGAAGTATTTACTGACATGGATGTTACCCCTGTACCAAGCTAGGCATTTTCTCGCTAGAAAGCCTAGGTTTAATTTACTATTAGAGGTTCCATTACTACTAATCTACAATGTAGACATACTTCTCTATCAGTCAATTTGCAGATGCCAAGTACAGAAAAACATCATGCATTTTTTGGATTTGTAGAGCATTGTGACTTACGTTTAACTTATTGGAAACTGGTGGTGGCAAATTGGAATTCATGTTTATTTTGGGTGTCATGGTCAATGGCACTCTTGCCTTATTTAATTTCCTCAGCTTTGATGTGTGGGACATGGGGTACAACCAGCATGGCCATTCCTATTCGAGATTCCCTCGTCTTGTCTGGTCACTGTTCCAAATTTTCCACACACACACATACACACACACACACACACACACACATACACACGCAGAGGCAAACCAGTAGGGGGTGGGTGTTCATGATCAGGTTTGGCTTAGCTCATCCTTTATGGGCTAAAAATGATTGGATTGCTTATACTCCTAGTCAAAAAAATTTGTACACACACACACACACATCATTGGTTTTAATTGATTGAACTAGCCATTGCCCAAAAATAGCATATGTGATCTGGTTGGGTCAAATTTTGACCTAGGTGCTAGAAAAAGAGAGAGGGATTTGCTAAGGCAAACCAGTAGGGGGTGGGTGTTCACGATCGGGTTGGGCTTAGCTCATCCTTTATGGGCTAAACCTGTGACCCTAAGCTGGTTGTGTCATTGAAAAATAGACCTCGCCAACCCAATTTTGTTCAAACAGAACCCCACCAGACCAAAATAATTGGATTGCTTATACTCCTAGTCAAAAAAAGTTGTTGCAATGGTAAGACCTGTGACCGGGTGACCAGATGATCATGAGCTAAAGTGGTGGAAGAACCTCTAGGAAAGCAGGGTAAGATTGCAATCCATGGACCCAAAGTGGTATGATCCTTCACTACGACCCAATGTAGGTGAGAGCTTTTACCAAGCTGCTTTTTTTTTTATTTTTTTTTCAAAATTTTTTTCTTAATAGAGTAGCCCAAAAAGCATGTCCTCCTTTCTTTCTTTCTTTCTTTTTTTATTTGGAGAGGAAACAAACAAATTTATTAATTTATGGAATGCAGTATGAAAAAGAAAACTATTCTGTTAATGTATTTCATTGTTTTTAGAAATCAACTTTGCCTGAAATTTGTTTTTCTTTCTTTTTTAATTGATTAGTTGCTGTCTGTGGCAAGAAACTAATGAAGAATACCAATTGTTGCTGCAGGTTTATTTGGGCGAACAGTATGTAAACAATGCAACACTTTCTGATGTTACCTTTTTAGTTGAAGGTAATTTATTTCCTCTGATGCAACACTTTCTGATGTTACCTTGTAAACCTACATTTAGTGGTCTAAGTTTCTTTTTTGAGGAGATTCTCAATCTTTATTATTTTTTTATATTTTTCTCTTTCAGGCAGACGGTTCTATGCCCACAGAATTGCACTACTTGCGTCTTCTGATACATTCCGTGCAATGTTTGATGGTGGTTACAGGGTTAGTACACGTTCTCTTGACTGCTCAATTTTATATTACCTTGCTATGATGTTGTTACATAAAGTCAACCTTTTAAAATGCTTGTGTTTGTTTACTATGAATTAGCTTTAGAAGTTTTGCTGCAGTTGTGAGTATTGTCTGTTAGTCTATTACCTGTTCTACGGTGCTGACCTGGCATTGCTTTTTTTTTTTGAAAGAAAAAAATTCTGTTGGCACACTATTCAAGGTTAAACTGCTGGGTTTTGTTGTGCTGCAGGAAAAAGATGCAAGAGACATAGAGATACCCAATATTAGATGGGAGGTTTTTGAGTTGATGATGAGGTATGCCATTTTAACTAGTTTGGTATTTTTAGGAGTTTTCATGAAGTGTTTTATGAATTGAAATTACTGGATTCAGATCTATAATTCTGTCCAATGGGAGATGCATTAGGCAGAAAACAAACATATCATTGCTCAGTTCTTTTCAGATTCTCCATCTCTCTTTTAGTTAAGATGTCCTTGAAATACTGAACTTGTGCTTTCAAATATTTTGATGTCAAAATTGCCACTTCATTCATGAATAGATTTTAATAAACCTGTTGAACTATTTCTTTGTTGCACCAGATCAAAATATTTCTTTGGTAGCAAGACAGTTTCCTTGTTTTTTTATTTTTTATTTTTTGAGAGAAGATTCTCATTTCTAGAATTGTTCAAAAAGGTCCGCTGGATTTAGAAACTTGTAGTCACGATTTGTTGATACTTCTGTTTGAGACTATTTAAACTTGTAGTCAAATGACTATATGGGAATAATGATGCGGATATTGGTAGAATGATGGTTTCCTTTTTGGTTTTTGAGAAAGAAGATTCCATTTCTGGAATAGTTCAAAAGTCTACTGGATTTAGAAACTTGCAGTCAGGTTTTGTTGATACCTCTGTTTGAGACTATTTGAGCTTAGGCATTTAGTTTTGGTCTTCAGGGCAACCTGCCTCTTTTTTCTCTTTTGTATTTTTTCTAATTGAAACTCTTGGGGATAACCTTTCTGTAATTTTGAAAGTTGTGAGAAATTTAAGGAGAGAAGTTAGTTTATGTTGTCATTTGTTTCTTTGAATATTTTGATGAATATGTTTTAAATCTTCTGAACATACATTTCTATAGTTTCAACATAAGTTTTCTTTTATTTATTTATTTATTTTTTTCGAAGAATGTCATCTGCTTAACTACTGCCTAGAAATTTTCCTACAACAAGAGTTGATGCAGTGTCTTGTTCAAGCAGGTTTATATACACAGGATCAGTGGATGTTACATTAGATATAGCACAGGATCTCCTGAGAGCTGCTGATCAGTATCTCTTGGAGGGACTTAAGCGTCTTTGTGAGTATGCTATTGCTCAGGTAAGTTGGGTTTTTTTTTTTTTTTTTTTTTTTTTTTTTTTTTTTAAAAAAAAAAATCTGTACCCCCTCCCTCTCTTTTATCCTATTCTTCTTTTTCTGCTAGTTGTGTTGTGACAGGCGTCTGATTATCTTTACTGTACTTGACTCAGGATATATCTCTGGAAAATGTCTCAAGTATGTATGAACTCTCTGAGGCCTTCCATGCTATGTCATTACGACACACCTGCATCTTGTTTATTCTGGAGCAGTTTGATAAGTTGATTGACAGACCAGGGTATGCTATATAACTCTCATTATAAATCTATCATAGCTGCAATTGCATGATGTTTTGTATCACCCATTTTACATTCTATGTCAGTGGCCAAGGAAAAACCTCCATGATAATAAACTACCAAATCCTTATCCCTTTACCCCAAACAAAAATAAATAAATAAATAAATAAGGAAGTATTATTGGGAATATGTTGTGCCCTTAACTGGCAAGATGTTTATCTTTGAAAATTACTGCATTTCCATCTCACAACATGACACCATGATTTCTCCTTAAGGTTTTTGTCGCTTTGTTACGCTTGTAACCTGCCAGCTTCCTATACAGATTCTCATTTTTTTGATATCTTGTGTCTTGCCCTTTTTATGCCTTTTACTCATTTACTTCATGGAGTCGTTGCATTTACTGTTAGAAATTTTTGTGGGCCTTCCTATACGGATTCTCATTTTTTGATATTTTGCATCTTGCCATTTTTTTTATGCTTTTTGTTCATTTACTTCCTGGAGTCATTCCATTTACTGTTAAAAAATTTTGCAGGTCTTGTCATCTAATTCAGCGTATAATACCAGAAATTTGCATTTACTTCGGCAAAGTCTTGACTAAGCCAGCCCATTGTACTTTCCGGCTATAAGGTGCTGTTTACTAGAAACTTACAGCTGTTGTTACCAAGACTGACTAGAAGGCCTACAAATTTACCTCACGCCTTTAGCTGCTTTGATCTGACCCATGATGTCACTAACCACAACAAGGGAAAGACGATGCAGGTTGTATATTCTCGCTGTTGCTGCTTTTATTGTTTTGTCCACGTTGTCGAGCATAGTTGTGTTCTTGGTTCCGTCTTGTCATTCTTGTTTGGGGTTGCCAGTCTTTTGAGTTTTTCATTTAGTTTTCATGTTTTAATCCCTACTCCGCAGTGAAGTTGTTGGGGAAGGGGATCATAACGATAGTTGATGAAATTTGATTTTGTGGGTCAGATTCAAATCTCAGGGCCTTGGACAATGCCCATTGCCTTGTTTAGATATTTGTGATAGATTTTAGGCCAGATTGTAGTATGAATGACAATTTGTTAAGGTTGTAGTATTTAGGTCAGACATGTATCAATATAAGTAACTCCTTTCAGTGCGGGATGCCTTTCCTTTGTCTTGGATTCAGAAAGGAAGAGATAAGGGTGCCAAAATGACTCAAACGTTACAATCTGGTCTTAATTAAATCATGATTAAGTTTGTAAGATAATGATACGAAACAAAAAGAATTAACCTAAACGTAAGTAGCTTAGGTGGATTTTAATCTACTTAGGGAGGGGTATTTTAGATTTTGAATTTTGAAACAAATTGCATTAAGATTTAACCTTAATTCTTTGTCTTCGAGAGAGAGAGTCACTATATTGTGATATTTAGATTTTAGACGAGGCACCATCTTCGAAAAGGCTGGAGGTTAGTGAGAATATTAGGTGTGAAATACCACAGGAAAAAAAAGGAGTAAAATAAAGATCTTGTTAATAATTGACCTAGAAAGAAATTAAAGAGCAAATCTAATAAAGATCTTCGATAATAATCAACCAATTAAAAAGAAAAGAAAAAATAGCTAATTTTAACAACGAATTAATTTATAAATGTCTCTTCCCTGCTTACAGTGTTTACGCCTCCTCTTCACTGCTTCCCATGGATTCAAACCGCCACTCAAAAGAAATCATCTGTGACCTGCGTCCGCTCGTCATCATCTACAAAGATGGCCGCACGGAAAAACCCATGGAAACACCACCGGTTCCCCCATCCCCACTAGACCCCAAAACCAACGTTTCATCCAAAGACACGCTAATATTGCCTCTCACTGGTCTCTCCTCAAGAATCTTCCTTCCAAAAACCCCGAATAGCCATCACCAAAAGCTCCCAATTCTAGTATACTTCCACGGTGGAGCCTTCTGCTTTGAGAACGTAACAACAGCTTTACATCAGCGCTACTTAAACACCTTAGCCTCTCACACAAAAACTCTCTTAGTAGGCATCAACTTTAGAAATGCACCACACCCACCTCTCCCCACAGCTTACGATGACTGCTGGGAAGCCTTAAAATGGGTTGCAAATCACTCCAAACCCAACAACTTGATCTCCAACCCGGAAGAATGGTTGACCCAATTCGGAGATTTTAGTCGCATTTTCTTAGGAGGCGACAGCTCTGGCGGCAACATTGTTCACAACATAGCCATCAGAGTGGGCAATGAAGGTCTTCCTGACGGGGTTAAGATCATAGGAGCATTTATGGGCAACCCCTTTTTTTGGGGGGAAAAGCGCGTTGGGTCGGAATCGGAGGCGGATCCATGGGCAGTTTCTGTGCTTGATCGAGTTTGGAGCTATGTGTGCGGTGGGTCTGGACTAGCTCCGGAGAATAATGATGACCCACATTTGAACCCGATGGGTCCTGGGGCTCCAAGCCTTGCGGGTCTTGGGTGTGACCGGATGTTGGTTTACGCAGGTGGGTTGGATATATTGAGGGATAGGGCTAGAGCTTATTGTGATAGAGTGAGAGAGAGTGGTTGGAGAGGAGAGATTGAGTGGTATGAAGAAGTGGGAGAGGATCATGCTTTCAATGTGTTTGATCCTGATTCTGATGCCGCAAAGAGAGCTCTGGACCGGTTGGCCTCATTTATTGGTTTTAGAATTGGTGGGGATTAGAGACTGAGTATGATGCTTTGGATGGTATTAGATAGGGCATTGCATCCATTCTGTAGGGCTGCAATCTAATGCACAAGTAGGTGTATCGATCTGACCCTACTCTACTTCTCATCTAACCTGGATTCTGTACCCATTCGCTGCCCCCCCACCACTTTTTTTCTCCTTCTGTTTTTGTTGTTATTTAATGGTTTCTTTAGAAATAATATTCTTATTAACTTCAACGTGAACATTTTTGAGTTTGGCGTGGGGAAGGTGGATTGGTGCTGCAGTTTTAACGAATTCTTAGTGCTATAATGTTATATTAAGACTCCTTAGAGTTTTTAATTAAAAATATTTAAGATGGTTAATGTTAATCAACTTTTAACAAATTCTTAGCGTAGTTGTGTTATATATATATGTGTGTGTGTGTGAATCGAAATAATAGTCTTATAAGTATATCACATAAAATATAAGTTAAAATTTTATTTTTGTTATAAATAATAATAATAAAATATTGAATGCCTTTGTAGCCCTTTTGATATTTAGTATCATGTAACCTCTAAATTTCATAATGTTCAAATTAATGAGATTATTTAAATGTCATCATTATGACTGATGTAACCCCCCATTCTAAAAAACTATATAAAAGGATCTTGTGTCTCATAAAAATTATTAACAAAGAGAACAATTTTCTTTTGAAAAATTTTCTTCTCTTTAGTATTCTTGAGTTTTCTTTCCCTTCTTTTGAAAATTTTTTTGCTTTTTTCTATTTGTTTTAGTTTGATTCATAACACGTTATCAACCTGAGCTAACTCTTCAAGATCAATTTCGAAGGCACAAGAGTTTGAAAAAAAAGGCTTGAAGGTATATACTTTGATTTATGTGATTAAATATTTGAGTAGTACATTTTGTTTGTACATGTTTGATTATTTATATATAATATTATTTACTATTAATTTATGTAATTATATTGACTAAGAAAGTATGTTCTGTAGTTGCGTCTAGTACAATCTTCTACATCAGAAATAAAAAATCAAATAAATAAATTTATTTAATATTTTATCGATTGATTATATTCTATTCTTGATTTTTATAAATAGTATTATAAGTTTGGGTTGATAGTAGGTAAGTCTCGTCCTAAGTAAAGCTAAATATTGAAAGGAAAATGGGTTATTCGGCTGGTTACTCTAAGTAGACTATGTTTCACCGCCTTTTTCTGGATGTTGTCCTACTAATTCATACAAATAGTACATTTTGATTAAATATCAAGATGTGAACATATATGTAATTTGTATTATTTATTATTAACTAATATACATACATACATATATATATAACATATCTATTTTATTAAAATAGATTAAAAATTTATTTAAAAAAATAATTATTTAAATAGTCACATTCTAATATATTTTATATATCTTGTGAAGTAATATGTCAAACCTCACGAAGTTAGAATTTGTAGCACTTGATATTTTGGAAAAAAATTATTTATCATGGATTTTAGATGCTAAAATTTATCTTGATGCGATGGGTCTTGAAAACACCATTAAAGAGGGAAACAATGAGTCCCTGCAAAATCGTGCTAAGACAATGATTTTTTTTCGTCACCATCTCTATGAGGGATTGAAAAATGAGTATCTTATCATAAAAGATCCACTTGAATTGTGAACATGTTTTAAAAAAAGAAATAACCACCAAAAGGCAGTAATTCTTTCAAAGGCTCGTTATGACTGGATGCATCTTCGATTACAAGACTTTAAAAGCGTTGTCGGGACCCCTTCCCTAGGATGAAGGGCGAACCGACCGGCACAGTGTCCCAACAAAACCGCTCGCAAGCCGAGCTTGTCGAGACACTGTTAAGCCTTAATCATACTACCTACATCACACACTATCAGAGTAATCATAAGTAATGCAGAAGAATTTAACATATGAACACCAATGAGAACTTCATATTTCCAAAACAGGTCATTACACATGTGTAGCAACGGAGAGACTATTCATTATATACAGACCATCCTCAACCCTATACATGGTTCTACCTCTCAAAACATAATAACAGAAAGGGAAAATACAAGAAATCCTACCCAAAAGAGTAAGAGAGGGCAGTCCTACGCAATGACCACTCCCTTGCCCTTATCCGCGGCTGAAGAACCTGAAATGTTAGAGTAGTGAGC